>JAVTVY010055081.1:0-28418 GCA_036873755.1 Hanleya hanleyi | reverse complement strand
GGAGTTCACCTTGTATCCTCGTTCAAAAGCCAGATGGCAGTTACAAGATGTGTACTGACAACAGAAAGGTGAACACATTGACCAAAACAGACACATTTCCTATTCCACGCATTGACGATTGCATTGATAAAGTGGGAAGTGTCAAGTTTGTGTCAAAGTTTCATCTTCTGAAAGGATTTTGGCAAGTTCCACTGACAGATCGTGCGAAGGAGATATCAGTATTCGTCACTTCGGGGGATCTGTTCCAGTACAAAGTCATGCCATTTGGAATGAAAAATTCTCCAGCCACGTTCCAGCGTCTCATCAACTGTGTTACTTCTGGTTTGGAAGGATGTGAGACTTACATTGATGACGTCATTGTCTACAGCAATACATGAGAAGATCATCTACAGAGAATCCGCGCACTGTTCAATCGACTAAGTGACGCCAAGCTGACAGTCAACCTTGGAAAAAGTGAATTTGGACATGCATGTGTGACATTCTTGGGTCATGTTGTAGGTCAGGGTCAAGTAAAACTTGTAGATGCTAATGTTAGTGCTACCTCGCTACTTCCAAGACCAACATGTAAGAGAACTGATGCGTTTCTTGGGTATGGCTGGTTACTACAGAAAATGTTGTCCAAATTTTTCAGATATTACTGAGCCTTTAACTCAACTCTTAAGAAAGAGGGTAACTTTTGTTTGGATCGATGAATGTGAATCAGCTTTTGAAAACCTGAAAGCCATACTCAAGAGCGCGCCATTTCTTTCAGCACCGGATTTTGATTCACCTTTTAGTTTAAAATGGTAGTGATGTTGCTGCTGGTGCCGTTTTGTTGCAAGAAGGTATAGATGGTGTAGATCATCCAATATGTTATTTTTCATGTAAATTTGACAAACATCACAGAAATTATTCTACAATTGAGAAAGAATGTTTGGCAATGATATTGGCTTTACAACATTTTGATGTTTATGGTACTTCATCGTTGCCAATTACTGTATTTAGTGATCACAATCCACTTGTTTTCATAAGTAAGATGAAAAACAAAAATCATAGATTGTTGAGATGGAGTTTGGTGTTACAAGAATACAATATTCAAATCATTAAGAGCAAGGACAATTTGATTGCTGATTGTTTGTCTCGCATATAATGTACATATGTTTGTCAAAATTGTTGCTGCTGTAATATAGATTTTTTTGCAATAATGTTTTGAATTGTCAAGAAAGTTCCAAGTTTGAAACTTTCTTTTTTTTAAGAGGCGGTGTCATGGTAGTGTAGTCTATTATTAGACAGGATGCTTCTAGAATATATGACGCAAGCTTGTTTACGTGGGTTAATCACTTCGATCTTTCTAGAAGATTAATATAAATTGTATCTAGTCCAGATGATGATGTAATGTATATTCGAGAGGCTTCTTGATGTGGTAGAATGTACTCGAATGCCGCATAAAGTATAAATAACGTAACACTCAGTTATTCGAGAAGGGAATTCAAACTGGCTTTATGTGGGTGCGTTATACTGTGTTACCTTTGCTGCGGACTGCTGGATTGTATACTCCTGTGAATTGACTTTTCGCTGCTGTGTAATCTACGTGATTGAACTGTCGGAAATTGGACATTTACTGGAACACTAAACAACCGAGCAGTGTTGGACTACCGAAATACAGAAAAGTTATTTGTGCACGTCGGCACGGACTGTGAAGAGATTTGTGCACGTCAACACGGACTCTGAAGTATACACCGGTATAGCATTGAACAGTAAGACTATATTTCACATTTATTCGTTGTATTGACCTTACTTAATTGGTATATGATTTTAGTATTGTAAATAAATATTTGATTGTTAATCCTTGACTTCACAAACTTTTTCTGTTACGTTTTTCTGTTATCGTAAATTTGACGTGACAACTTTGAATTCTGTTTTCCTTCTTTACCATCAGCTCCCTAAACCTTGTTAATTGATGGTTGATTTTAACGGCCGTAGTAAATTTTGAGATAAAGAAGATAATTGTAAAGGAAAATTCCTGAAGATTTTATATCAAATAAATCGTTGTGTGTTTTTAATTATCAGTGGTGCACAATAATTTGGTCTGCCGAGAGAAACCTACAGATCACATTAGGCTATTTATACAGAGAGTAGAACGTGCTACTATCTTTAGTTCCAAAACTAAAACGGGCCGACTACCAGGTAAATGTTCGATATTCCCTGCAGAAGCAAAATCTATTTTGTCGGCTTTGGAAGGTATTGGGCCAACTAAAAGGAAAAAATGTCATATTCTCAGATTCACTGTCATGCCTTCAAGCGATTAAAAGTGGAACTTCAACTCATCCCACAATCTTGAATATTCTACAATTATATGACTGTAGATTTGAGATGCGAGAAAGCTGTTTCAATCTTTATGGGATGCTGTGAATAATAACAAACTTCATGAGTTCCAAAAAACTGTAGGCTATACTCATCTGAACAGCAAGAAACGTTTCGATCAAGTCATGATCAGGCGATGTAGAATCGGCCATACACGATTAACTCACGAACATTTACTAAAAAAAGAGCCAGTCTGCCACGAAGATCTCACAGTGAAATATATTCGTATTGACTGTATAGATTTTAAGATTGTAAGATATTCTTTTTATCGAGCAGCTACTTTAGAAGATCTTTTTTATTCGGGTGAAAGAAGACTTTATCTTATTTTATTTGAGAGAGATCGGTTTGTTGCATACATTTTTATGTGTGTATGTTTTAATGTGTTGGATTACTAAGTTATTAGCATGAATACTTAGAATTTTGTTTGATCGTCGCTAAATAGCTGAAATATTGCTGAACAGGACGTTTTACGAAATAACTTCATAACTAAGATAGAGGCTCAATAAGCGAACAATAAAAAAGTTCAACAATACCTGAAGAATTATATACAAGACCAAGTTTCGCCAATGAAGTTCATCAACCAGTTTTCTGATGAATTTTGCCATTGAGTTCGCCTTAGTCTCCGTTAAGCAGATTGAAGGGTTTTTCCATCTCAAGCAATCTGAAATTACGATATCAACATTAGATAATAGTGGGGTCTCTCAATGACATAAACGACAGCGATCACGACGTAAACAACATCAATCACTTGGAAAACCATCATCATTTTGGTCACGAAGCACGACACTTGGTATTACTTTAAGACAAATCTCATGCTCCAATAATTAAGATGACAATGACATTGCGTTAAAGTAATTAGTCTTGATAGTACATTCAAAATCTACTCCAATTCTGAAAACATCATATTCATTTAACTACAAAATTTTAGCATTGTAATATCTTCCTTTCCTCGACAGACTGAAATTTAATTTGCACTCACCATGTTCAGCGTATGTCTGGAAATGGTCTACGTGTAACATAAATGTTAGACAGCTTCATACATCTTGATATTTTACCACTGGCGAAGCTAACAATACTGCCAAGTTCGGTTTCCTTGCTGATTAAATTATGCCGCGATACTTTGCGCAATTTCTATCGACTGGCACGGCCTATCGACAAACGTCAGGCAAATAACACACCTACCCCAAAAAGTGTAAACATACACCTTCTGCTAGTAGATCAGTCTAGATTACAATGTGTGATATGCCACAGCATTCTAGACTGTTTGAGAATCTAAACTACACCTTAAATAGCACCTACAGCCCAAGTAAGATCAATTCATTGTGTGGCCACTGTTTTCTCCAGATAGAACAAAAACTAGACAGCCAATTATATGATCCCAGCATACCTGCGCAAATCATCAAATATACAATACAGACAGACATCATCATCGTTTAGGTCTGCAAATACTTCATTGTAAGACCATAACTCATAAAAAATATAGATGGTCTCTGTCGGCTGAGAAAAAGCTGTCGGCGTCTTATGAAACTAAACAGATTTGTTTCCAGGTGAAATACTACAGAAAGAAACATGTCGCGATGTCACTTTCATATCACATGTCACTTCAATAATCATTCGACTGTGTTTTTTAGACATATTTGAAGTATATTCCACTGTTCCGTCGAAAATACTACTCGTATATATTATTCAACTATTGCATGTTACAGGGTTGGGCACGAGGATTTGTCAGTACGAGAAAGGGGACGTACAAGGAGTTGTACATCGCCTTTCGAGCGACGCCAAGTCACCTTTCGAGCGCCGACAAATCGAAATCTCCGACGAGCTACAAAAAAGTATGCCATATATACTTCTTTTAACAAAAGGAATGTTTGATAAATGGGGATTAAATTCTGGGTCACGTATTTCTGTACGGTCAGGTCCGAGCCCTGACTATATTTAGGAGAAGTGCGTGAGTCGAACGATCAAATTAGACTCGTGTTATCACTGACAAATTAGAGATACCCTCCTACAAACTAACTTGGATCATATCTCCTTCACCAGAGCCGTGATAGAACACACACCAGCTCGCCACATGAGAAATTCTTTTCTCGCGCAGAAGGAAGCAGGTTTTCACTCAGCGTGAAACAACTGATTGAAATGAGTGAAACATTTCTAGTTTCTAACGCTGTATCGTGGAACATGGCTATATTTATTGATACCGCAAGATAGACTACCATTATCATGGAACATCGCGGTTCACAGAAAGATATGTGATAGGATTTCATCCACTGGAAATCCGAAGAAATGTACACGAGGTGTAAAAATACCGCTTGTATTTTATACATCCAGATGGCTTATTTAGTCCGGGTAAAGCAGTTCACACTTTTCGTGCTGATAGTGTAGACAGATGCCTCGATTCTCAATCCTATATTATAATTAAACAGTACTTGCTGACCACATATCCCTGTAGTCAAAAGGTTCTGATTGTCATGCTTCCCAGGATACATTTTCGGTGATGTCTAAAGATCTAATCATATATACTATAAGATATTTCCCTTGAGGTCCGTCCGGCTAGCCGAAAGCACACATTGGTATTGATTATTTAAAGCAAACAACATTAATTTGAAATAATGAACACTGTAATGAAAAATCCATAATCATCTCTTGAAGACATTTGAAATGGTCCAATAGTTCCGACATCTGCAAATATTAAGTGAAGTCTGTTATCCATTCACTTCATATTGTTGATTTCGACGAACTGCTTTCATGAATTCACCCTTCATTGGCAAACACATTTTCATGAATAATTATCTGCATCTATATCACACAAGCCTGTACACCACTGTGGAAAGCGTATTGGGAATTCAATAACGCTAGCGGGCGTTGATTGCATCATCGGTTATGACATGTATTCTCCGTATTTAACTTCTGAACACAGCGGATATTATGAGATCTGGACATATCATCATACTCTCGGAAATAGATGAGTTCTGGTAACTGCAAATCAATCTGTTTGTGATTACTCACATTAATATTTGAACACTGATGCGTTTGTGGTATTCTTTGATCATTTATTGATGAACCCCTTACCAAAAAATCCTATAGGATCCAATGGGACAGATGATCTGTCCTATAGGATCCAATGGGACAGATGATCTGTCCTATAGGATCCAATGGGACGGATGAGCTGTCCTATAGGATCCGATAGGACAGATAATTCTGTCCCTTAGGATCCTATAGGACAGATAATTCTGTCCTATAGGATCCTAAGGGATAGATAAATCTGTCCTATAGGATGGATTATTCTATGCTATAGAACATGTATGTGTCCTATAGGACAGCCATTCTATCCATTAAGAATTGTTTTTGTCCTTCACATGTGACAGAGTGTGAGGAACCAAACACATTTTACATGCATACATTGTAAAGAAAAGCACATAATAGGTGGAAAATGTGAAAAATCTCATAAAAGCAATGTTTTTTTTTATTATTTTTTTCTGTATGATACATATTTACAAATATTGAACATAAGGCAAGAAATCAAAGTATTTTGTCTGTTATCATTCGCAAATATTAGCACGAGTATGTAAGCTTATATGCATGTAATGATATATGATCCAACTGATACAATGCTTCATTGATTAATTTATTGGAAGATATGAATTTAATCCAATTTCTGATACACAAATCAAAACCCAATTTAAACATGTAAATTCTACATTCGGAATTTCTGAAGACTTTTAATTACATCAATCGAGGCATCGAGGCAGTAAATCCTAATAGATTAAACAGATTCTGTTTTTTAAATCTCTGTAAAATGGGGTCTTCGATGGATTTTTTTTTAAATGTGGAAAGGGAATTAAAAATCAGAAAAAGGAGCATGTTAGCGCATGACCTCGATTTCAGTATTTGTTAGTCCACGGCAGGGATCAGCAAATGTACTATACAATGACATAATAATGCAATTCGTAAATACAGATTCAGAATATGCATATATATACAAATACTAACATGGTAAACAATCTTCTTGAAAATCAAACTTTACATTCGCTTTACTCCAAAGGAGACAAAAAACATCTAAACTGATTCATTACAAAATGTTAGTTGACCATGTAATCATTTTAGATGTATATGGTTCTTAAATATTCATAGTTAAGACCGCAAATAGGAAGTGTCCATACTGTTGTAAACCATCTGATTGTTCAATAAGCTTATTGAGATCAAAATTAATCTCCATTTTTGGACAATCGATCAAGTAAATTTGAACAGTTCATCAAATCTAGAAAATAAAGTATAAGCTTACTATCTGCAGAATTTAATAATTGAGAATTTTCACCTTATAGTTCAATTGTTTATTGACACAAAATCAATTTCTTCCAATGAATAAAAAAATATCCCCTCATGGTGGCAACAGATTTCCAGCAGATAAGGCAGCAGATGTAGAAATGTACTTTTTTTGATTGATTGAAATTGTAGTTTAAGGGCCACTTCCCATACGGATTTCGCGGCCCATCAATTCAATGTTTTATTTAAATTTCACGGTACATTTCTTCGTTAATTTAAGATCTTTTGCAGCGCTAGATATTAAAATAAATAATTAAATAATGAATAACAATAACAATGAGGAAACATAAATACTAGTACTTTTTTTCTTCATCTCCTCTGGTTTTATAGCATTTCCAAAAGAGAAACAGCTTGATACAATGTGTGTGTATCGCAACAAAGAATTTTGGGTTTCAGTGGACGACAGAGGAGGCCTAAATAAGCCTGTGTCGCAGCGAATATAAATAAATAATTTACAAGAGTTGAATGTTGGAAAACAGGGGGTAGTCTTCCACATTGTCTAATGCGTTAATTTCCCGATCAAAGATAAAGTGGGCTTATTCTACCGGTACGGTACTGCATTAAACTGGTCTGAAATACCATTTCTGCTTGCGCTGTTTCAAATAGTTAATGCTACCATTGTTTACAGATACCGTTAAGACTTCCGCCCGTCATGTTATGACTTTTCCCAGTGAACCAAACTCCCCCCACAGTGCAATATGATCTTTTACCGGTTCGCCCTGATTAACCCGAATGAGCAAAAAGTTATATACAGGCTGTCCTATCAACGGAAATATAGTACATATGGTCACATTATGTGTTAAAATCGGGGCTGAAATATCCTGAGTTTTCCCTCATATAATTGTGTGTTAATTAATACCTCCCCATTTTGGTAGATACAATGACGTCACTGGGGGATTTTCCTCCCTCTGAAAAGCTTAATTTTAACACAGAAGTATATGGAAAAAACTTCAAAAAGTATAGTTCAGAATCCATTTTAGCATGATAATTTGAAGAGATGTACTATCTTTCTCTTCACCAAGTTGTAGAAATTTATCTCAAGTTTGAGCTAAGATTTTTAGTAAAAACCTGCTACGCTCCATTGAGGCCTAGGTTAAAAATCCATCAGTTGCGCGGGTGGCAATTACGGCACCGTAATTGATAGAACAGCCGATCTTTATTAAGAGCTGCTGTTACTTCCGTTGTATCTAAAATCGGGGCTGAAATCAGAGTGTTCCCCCATATAATTGTGTGTTAATTAATACCTCCCCATTTTGTTAGAGACAATGATGTCACTGGGGGATTTTCTTGTTGAATTTAGATTTTATAATAAAATTAATAAGTTTAATAAATAATTAATTAATAATCAGTCCAATCCGAAGATTTTATAATAAAATTGGACATAATTTTAGAAGAATACACCAGTTCTAACATGATTTTCAAGAAAAAAAATGCCCATTAATGAATACTCTACCCTCTTCATTATCACCAATTATATACAGATAATATTATTCTATTTTCCTGGTAGTCTATTACATTAGCAATTGACTTGATGGTATTAATTCAACAATTTGAGGAGAGTTATCTCCCCTGTACCGGTATATTTTAATTGGCCACTGGTGGCGCCACCATGCTGTCATATGAGAAAACAACAACAGCAGGCAAACAAAGTTGATTTGTTTATGTTAAGCTGGAACTATGGAGTGCCCAAGTACATCCATCCATCCATCCATTGAGGTTTAGAGAACTGTATTGCAGATGGTGATGAGTGAAGCTACATGTAGTGATGGTAAGTAAGTTATAAATATAATTATAATGTTATAACTTAATTGGCAAAACAATTCTAATTTCTAGTTAATCTCAAACTGTTGTAATGTGGACCCTCTATGAGCTTTAACTATCAACAAGTTTCTCTTCATTATACTTGGCATATTAAACAATTGATAATCTTCTCAGTAACTACTGCAGCACTTAACCTTATATTTGCAGTCAAAATTAATGAAATAAATCAGTTAGCCTCATTTAGCCTGGAATTCACAAAGAAATATCCATAACTCAATCTGTCTCAAAATTCCTTTCAGATCTACCCAGGTTCATCCAGGCAGTGAGTGTGAATTGCCATTGTTGCATTGTCAGCTGGAAAAGCCCAGGCTTGGGGACCTCATGTGAAGATTGGCCATGCACCCCTGAAGGAAATACCCCGGAGGGTGAGATAAATAGGTTATATCAAACCACTGCTTGTGTATTTCCTGTTCATGTCAAACCATAGAATTTAACTTGCTAGGAAGTTTGAGGGGGGGGGCATGTTAGCTCTCAATAAATCAGTTGACATCCTCACTTGTTGTTTAGAAATGTTTATCGTTTCCTGCTTATATTTCCAGAAGATTTGAGAATATTTCCATACCAAAGTTCTGATGAAATCGCAAAGGAATATTTATTAAAATAAATTGATAACAAATACACTGTTGGCATAACCGATATTTGCTATGATAAAAATGTGACCAGGAAAAGCAGGATAAATTATGATCAGATTTCCTATAACCATGATAACAGGCTATATTTTAATTGTCTATTTATTGCACTATTCTTGATCAAGGCTAAGGGTTGCTGCATAATTCAATTGTACATCTGTACCCACATCTTGAAAATGAGAACATTTCATGCAACCAATCGGACTTGTTCGAGGCACACATTTCATCGACTCGGAGCAGACATGTGATCATGGAAATCATGCAGCGTCTATTGTTGAATTACTTCTTCGCCAAAGAAGAAATAGCATCAGGCAATATTACATGACCAATACAACTGGATGACGAACATTGTTAAAATCATATTAGTGTACATTCTCAATATTTTTTCCAATTGTGATTGCGTTTTCATTTAGCGTTGATCCATTGCAATATTATTTAATGACGATATGCAATATAAATTCAAATAACAAATATATCTAAGCAGCAATGTTACAATGGATTAAATTTATTTAACTTTTCAGACGAAGAAGACCACTATTCACACTGGTGGTTTTAAATCCAGGTTGGACCATATTATGGGGCAGAGCAGATATTCTAAGGTAGCTATTGATTTATTGATTTTTGATACCGAGTTTGTGTCTTGGATTGAATGTAAATTTTATAAGCCCAATTCTCGTAAAGCAAGTAATTACTTGTATTCTACAAGTTGCTGCTACAAGTCACACTGTGCGAATGGGGCTGTAAACAGAGATGATTCTTAACTAATTGATATATCATGTATTTTGTAGAAGACTCTGCCAGTTATAGAAGACGACAGTGATGAGGAAGGAGGTTCGTTTGCCGAAACATCAGAAACATATGCTAATGTAAGTATAAATTACATTATTGACAGTGCACCACATAATGTAACCATACTATAGTTTTCTCCATCACATCTACATGTAGCTTTCATTTTTTGTGTTTGCATTTTCGTGAGTGAAATAGTCCTATAACAGTCGACCAACACAGGCCATATTCATACAGCATCTGCATTTATTTAACTACAATGTAGTTTGTCATTCAAAAGTCCATGAACTGATCAAATACTTAATCCTTTGTTTCCAGATTTCAGACATCGAGAGTGTTGCTGATGATGATGGCACTCTGCGACAGACATTACGAAGAATTGAGGAAGAAAACAAGAAGCTACGAGCAGACATTGGCAATCTTCATGAAACTTTGCAAAGTCTGAAAGGTAAGTCTGGCTCAGCATTCTTTCTGTATGCAAGATGGCCAAATAAGGGAATAAGACGTATGCATGAATATGTATTTGGAAATATATGGAAGGGTGTCCTTATACACATATATTCTGCAATAACTATTTTCCAAACAAATTTGCTCAAATGCTTTTCTTCAGATCCGCCATCAGTGGTTTCGCATTTTACACATGCATGATTCTCAGCGTAATGAATTATCTCCTTTATAATATAATTACCTCATTTAAATAGCATGAGAATGTACACATGATCCGTATTGTAATTTAACTATCCTCAATATGTTATGGTGCATTTGCGAATACATTTCTATTGTTTTTTGTTCTCTCATTAGATCTTCCAAGAATGGTTTTGGACTTGTCACAACTTGTACAGGAAGTGAAGCAAAGCTGTCAGTGCAATTGTGCTCAGGAGACAACTACCCCAGAGAGACATCCCTCACCGATGGTACATGCTGCTCCACTTGTACCAGAGTCCTCTCTATGCCGACTACCCAGTCACCAGCTCCATCTCCGCTGGTTGTTCGAGCACCAGGTACCCTGGGACAGCAATCTCCAGTTTTCGCCATCTCACAGCATACCACCGAATTAGATGTTGACCTTGTAAGTCATATGTTTTTTATCGTTCATAATAATAAAAGGCTTGATCTATACTCCATTACAAACTCTTAGCCCAATACAAGCGTCTAGTCCGTCATTCATAATTCAGTCGTCGTCCATTAAAGAATATCCGCGTCCATAATCCAAAGACCTATTCCATATCCATAGGAATGTAATGATATATACAGAGAAAGGTAAATTGGGATATCCTTACATAAGTACAATATGTTTAAAACAGTGATACCCGAAGAACAATTTTATAGTGAGTTTAAATACTTGAAGGGTCTTCTAAAGCTGACTGATCATTTTGGTAGCCTATTGAAACAAGTTGATGCTATTTATATTCACGCAGAATATTACAACAGTTATTTTATCATCTTTCAGGCGGTGGTGTCTGGTAATGTATATCTGCCAAGACGAGTTGTACAGAACATTATCCGGAGTGATCCCCTAAAGATGGCCATGGATCTAATGTCAGCTTTATTCACAAGAGCTGAGATGGCTACACACACGCTGACTGGTGTGGAGTCAAATACTAGACCTGATGCAGACGTAAAACCACTCATTGAATCAATTGAATCAAGACAAGATAACTGCTATACAAGGTAATTGTTCTTGTCTTTGAAAATATCTCGGATCTTTTATCAGTTGTATGTACTGTGACAAAAACATTTTGAGCGCTTAGCGTCCCATAAGCCAGGTATTCAAATTAAATTACCCCGCTATAATAAAATGCTGTAATACTTAAATAAGGAGCCAATCAAAGTAAAATTGCCTAAGTATTAAACTTGGTTACCCACAAACTTGCAGCTGCCTATTTGACTGAGTATATAAATTGGGGTTCCAAGCCTTTGGCAAGTTTAATGCATTTCTTTTCTGCATTGCAACCCTACTTCTAAATGTCTTTTAATGATGTGCTAATTAAATATTTTCTTTTACCCCTTTCGCTAAAGTACTACCAAAAGAAGTTTCCTGGCAAGGATAAGATATACAGGATTCTATGAAGGCCAACTGAATGGCGAACAGAAGTGCTACAGACGGAAGGAGAAGCACAGAGAGGCTCCCCACATCATTCCCCAGTGACAACATGGCACACTGATATTATGTCATTCTAATATATACCCTCTATATTTATGTGTATCCTGCGTTATTTTGTATACAATAAAATGTCCGTATGCATGGATCAGCTTCTGTTAAATGTCTTCATGGGTAACATGTCTTACATGTTACGTAATAGTACATGTGTGTTATCTGAACATTACCGATCAGTTTCTGTCCAGTACACAGTAATTATTTGATCAGTACTGTTTAGAGAGCAATCACTGCTGTTCCATGTAGTAAGAGGGTATTCCTTTAAAAACTTCAGGACGCTGTGTATGTGCCATGACTTCAGCGATACCAGGGACCAGAAGCGAGTTGACCTAATCCATTTTATTTACTGAACTCCACATTTAAAGGTTCACCTCATTTTCAGAAGAGTACCCTGAAAATAGCTATGGAATATTGCTGAACTTCATAAATGATGCTACAGGACAGTCCTATAGGATTCAATAGGACAGTCCTATAGGGTCCAATAGGACAGTCCTATGGGATTGCTGTGAGAAAATGTCCTACAGGATCCCATAAGATTTTGCCTATAGGACAGTCCTATAGGACTGTCCTATAGGAGTGTCCTATAGGACTGTCCTATTAGATCCTATAGGACTGTCCCGTAAGATCCTATAGGACTGTCCTATAAGATCCTATAGGACTGTCCTATAGGCAAAATCCTATAGGATCGTATAGGACATTTTCTTATAGGAACCTTATAGGATTTTTTGGTAAGGGAATGTCTCTTTAGCTCAGGATAGGGCGCTGGGCTCGAAAGCGAGGGGTCGGTGGTTCAACTTCCGGCCGGAAACTCGGTCACTACAGCGATTTGTTCGAGGATACCAATACCGTTGATGTACAGGCAGTGAAGTGCCTAGAGAGGCAATATTTGTTGTGTATGATTCTTATATTATTATAATGCCAATGGATTTATAGTGCGGTCCGCTCTCGCGTCATATCTTTACTCCATTCCATTGTACCATCCTCATGTGATCAATATAGATGAATTTGAACAAACGAGTTGCTCGATGGTGTTAAAGATCGACGAGGCATCCATTTTGCTAGCTCTGGTGTAGCGTTGCTCTATACAACGCTGCGGCTGCAAACCAATCACCAGATCGAGTTGTTGGGAAAGCGCCGTACGGGCAATATTTGCCGAATCCGTTAACCATAACCAATAAAATAATTGTATTCTATGTCCTTAGCTTTGCAAGTCTCGGACGAGGGAGTAAAACTTTCCACATCGCCGAGCGCCGATTTCGCGCCACAACACCGCGCGTCAAACACTACATGCCCAGCGGTGATGTGGATAGTTTTACCCCCCTCGTCCGCGTTTAGACTTCTTGCAAAGCTAAAAATGGGCAGTCACTCATAAACAAGGTGTTGATGGACGATAAGTGGACATAGAATCGAATTGTTTTATTGATTATGGTCAATTGGTTCGGCAAATATTGCCCGTACGGCACTTTCCCAACAACTCGATCTGGTGATTGGTTTGCAGCCGTGGCGTTGTGCTCACGTAGTATACAACAAGGCTACACCGAAGCTACCCTTTTGCATGTTAAGTAAAGGAAACATACATTATTTGTGAAGATAGCAAAAACATAAAACTTAGAGAAAACAATTTTAGCATGGCCCCCAGGTGGTGCCACCTATAGGCGAATCAGCAAAATATATCCCCAACAGATAACTTGAGGGAAGCTACCCACGTAGCAAATTTTGAAACAAACCGTTCAGGTCTTGCATATCGCTCCAATTCAACAGTTACAAAAATGCGATTTTACCTCGGCCCACAGGTCAGCTGAATCTTCAGTTTTACCATGCTATCTTGGCCCACCGGTGGCGCCACCTATAAGCGGATTGACATGATAAACAATCCCAACCGACACCTTCAGGTAAGGTACCCATATAGCAAACTTGGGAAGAATCCATTCAAATTTTTAAGTTTTTGTCCGGAAAGTTGCTGTAAGAGGTTATTCCTTTAAAAACTTCAGGACGCTGGGTATGTGCCATGACTTCAGTGATATCAGGGACCAGAAGCGAGTTGACCTGATCCATTTTATTTACTGAACTCCACATTTAAAGGTTCACCCCATTTTCGGAAGAGTACCCTGAAAATAGCTATGGAATATTGCTGAACTTCATAAATGATGCTACAGGACAGTCCTATAGGATTCAATAGGACAGTCCTATAGGGTCCAATAGGACAGTCCTATGGGATTGCTGTGGGAAAATGTCCTACAGGATCCCATAAGATTTTGCCTATAGGACTATAGGACTGTAGGGCTGTCCTATAGGAGTGTCCTATAGGACTGTCCTATTAGATCCTATAGGACTGTCCCGTAAGATCCTATAGGACTGTCCTATAAGATCCTATAGGACTGTCCTATAGGCAAAATCCTATAGGATCGTATAGGACATTTTCTTATAGGAACCTTATAGGATTTTTTGGTAAGGGAATGTCTCTTTAGCTCAGGATAGGGCGCTGGGCTCGAAAGCGAGGGGTCGGTGGTTCAACTTCCGGCCGGAAACTCGGTCACTACAGCGATTTGTTCGAGGATACCAATACCGTTGATGTACAGGCAGTGAAGTGCCTAGAGAGGCAATATTTGTTGTGTATGATTCTTATATTATTATAATGCCAATGGATTTATAGTGCGGTCCGCTCTCGCGTCATATCTTTACTCCATTCCATTGTACCATCCTCATGTGATCAATATAGATGAATTTGAACAAACGAGTTGCTCGATGGTGTTAAAGATCGACGAGGCATCCATTTTGCTAGCTCTGGTGTAGCGTTGCTCTATACAACGCTGCGGCTGCAAACCAATCACCAGATCGAGTTGTTGGGAAAGCGTCGTACGGGCAATATTTGCCGAATCCGTTAACCATAACCAATAAAATAATTGTATTCTATGTCCTTAGCTTTGCAAGTCTCGGACGAGGGAGTAAAACTTTCCACATCGCCGAGCGCCGATTTCGCGCCACAACACAGCGCGTCAAACACTACATGCCCAGCGGTGATGTGGATAGTTTTACCCCCCTCGTCCGCGTTTAGACTTCTTGCAAAGCTAAAAATGGGCAGTCACTCATAAACAAGGTGTTGATGGACGGTAAGTGGACATAGAATCGAATTGTTTTATTGATTATGGTCAATTGGTTCGGCAAATATTGCCCGTACGGCACTTTCCCAACAACTCGATCTGGTGATTGGTTTGCAGCCGTGGCGTTGTGCTCACGTAGTATACAACAAGGCTACACCGAAGCTACCCTTTTGCATGTTAAGTAAAGGAAACATACATTATTTGTGAAGATAGCAAAAACATAAAACTTAGAGAAAACAATTTTAGCATGGCCCCCAGGTGGTGCCACCTATAGGCGAATCAGCAAAATATATCCCCAACAGATAACTTGAGGGAAGCTACCCACGTAGCAAATTTTGAAACAAACCGTTCAGGTCTTGCATATCGCTCCAATTCAACAGTTACAAAAATGCGATTTTACCTCGGCCCACAGGTCAGCTGAATCTTCAGTTTTACCATGCTATCTTGGCCCACCGGTGGCGCCACCTATAAGCGGATTGACATGATAAACAATCCCAACCGACACCTTCAGGTAAGGTACCCATATAGCAAACTTGGGAAGAATCCATTCAAATTTTTAAGTTTTTGTCCGGAAACATAATTTTAAAATGGTCCCCAAGTGGCACCATCTATAGGTGGATTGGTATGAAAAAACAATCCCAAGCGAGATATTGACGGTAAGTACCCACATACCAAATTTTGAAAGAATCGTTCCAGGTTTTCAAACGTTATTGTCTGGAAACACTTTCACTTAGACTTCAGGTGGCGCCGCCTAAACACGAATCGATATGAAAAACAATATCAAGCCAGATGTTGAGGCAAGGTAGCCACTTACCAAATTTGGGAACAATCCTTAACATTTTCAGAAGTTATAGTCTGGAATGCAGTTTTAACTTGGGCCAGGTGGCGTCAACTAGAGGTGGATTGGCATGAAAACAATTCCAAGCAAAATCTTTAGGCAAGAGAACCACTTACCAAATTCGAAAGCATGGGTCTGTGCCTGATTAATCGAACCCTTTTGGGGTTGCAATTCATTGGGGGTGGCATAATTATACCAACATTACAAATTTCAACTTTCTGCCAAGATATAGTGGATATATATGCTCAAACGCAATATATGAGGGTCGGGCGAGGGATAGTGTTGAAGATGGACGGTGGGGCTCGGCGCCCTGGGGAGGGGAGATGTAATGGTAGGTGTGCTGACATGAAGGCAATATGCCATGGTCTGTCAATCTGAAGAACCGTAAGCTTGAATTCAATTCAATTCAGGAAATGGAACATAGGCACAGTTTGCACCTAAACTTTAGGAATCCAGTTTTAGTTAATACAGTAAGTTACATGTGTAGACACAAATGGTTCATGTAAAAGCAAAATCATATGATGTGGAATACAATTATTGGATATCAACATTGAAGAAAATGGCGTCCTTCATTTAAGGCGACACGAGATTAAAAAACTTACAAGGGACATTCACAGACACCATTTAGATCCCTATATTGAGCTTTCCGCAGCTGAAGCTACGGGCTCGATAAAAATCTGCTCAGTTTTTCAGGAATTATTGTCCGGAAATTAAATATTAAATTTGCCCCAGGTGTCGCCACCTAGAGGTTGATCACCACCATAAAAATATCACATGGTCTTGTTACCTGTACCTCCTTCCTAGATTTGGCACTGAGATGTTCTTGAATTAATGTATCTAAGTCATTGGCTTTAAAACCTGCAAGGCCACTGTCTCTGTTTAATTCATGAATGGGAGAAATGCATATACATGTACATGTTCCAGGGCCTAAAATCACCATGCTGTACAATTAACTGAATGTACTTCAGATACAAATGACTTCAGGCTATTTTGACAGACATAACTGTCAACCAATCACTGATGTGCTATCTATGCAAATGAGAATAATGAATTGGAACCCAAACAGCGGCAGCCATTTACCATAGGTCCGAATGGAAACTCTGCATAAAACAAATTGTAGATGAAGTTGAGTGACAAAGACTTATCTGACGGAAAAGTTATCTGATGGAAAAGTTTAAAGAAAAGGGAAATTTGCATATAAGGGAATTTATATATAAAAAAAACAGTTTCCAGTTTCCAAAAAAAACACAGCGCTGAAAAACAATAGGTGTTTTTCCCTAGGCAGCACCAATGTACACCACAAATTTGAAGTTGATTGACCAAGGCATTCAAAAGCAACCCGACAGAAAAGAAAAGTGGGGAAAAGAAGGAGCGGAAGAAGAAAGAAGAAACTGGCAAACACAATGCATGGATGCATTTTGGCATTGTGTTGATGTACTATATAATTGGTGTGTAACTAAACTGATCGTGAACTTGTCAATTTTCCATGCCGTAAATTCAATGTAGAAAGATGAAAAGATCGAAACCGGTGCCATATTGCAGCATTCCATCTCGCAAAGTTGAAAGTAGAAAGATGAAAATCTCGACAGTAGGAAGGTGGAATGCTCCACAAATCCGGCGCAATTTTTTTTGAAATAAAATTGTGAATTCTGAATTTTACGATTTAAGTTTGATGTTTTAATAATATGAATTTCGTTTACATTTGAACATGCGCGATGGAAAGTATTGATGTCAAATAGAACAGCGAAACTTTCGGAGAAATTCACGACAATGTGATAGTATTGCTTTCGTAGTCTTCTCATGCAGACGGCAATCAAGTAAGAATAAACGCCGGAAGTCGCGGTGACAGAACGGAATATTGCCCCTTTAATAAGAGCAACATATCATTCTCGCTTAGTTGAAAATATGCATGGTTTGTTTATATGCATTCTCTTTCTGCCTAGAATTTAGTGTACGCGTGTGGTCATGATAAATCAACGCATAAAGTGTCAATGTATTGGACAATAAATCACTCGTCTAGTTGATACAGATTTTAAGAATGACGGCTTTCCAGGTTAATTCGTCATACATTAAAAGCATGTGTATTTGACATTCTCGTTTCAATTTGTGTGCCGACAAACATTCAAATCGCATATAAATTGCTTGAAAGCGAATTGCACGAAAGCTCTTGATTTGTTGAAGGTAGTTGTCAATCATAAGTGGGGAGGAGATCAACAAACACTTCTCCATTTATTGTCCTCCGCCGCAACTCGGCCGGGGGACTTTAAAATGGTTCTTGCTTCTATGTGTCCGTGCATGTCCGTGGATGTCCGTGCGAATGATTACTTACTAACCCTTTGTTGGATTCTTCCGAAATTCGGCATACGCATTCCAGTCGGTCTCGCATTTCAGCAAGATCTGCCTGAAGGTGGCGCCACTGGGTCAAAATGGTTCTTGCTTCTATGTGTCCGTGCATGTCCGTGCATGTCCGTGCATGTCAATTCGAATGATTACTTACTAACCCTTTGTTGGATTCTTCCGAAATTCGGCATACGCATTCCTTGCGACAAGACGCCAGTCGGTCTCGCATTTCAGCAATATCTGCCTGAAGGTGGCGCTACTGGGTCAAAATGGTTCTTGCTTCTATGTGTCCGTGCATGTCCGTGCATGTCAGTGGATGTCTGTGCATGTCTGTTCGAATGATTACTTACTAACCCTTTCTTGGATTCTTCCGAAATTCGGCATACGCATTCCTTGCGACAAGACGCTAGTCGGTCTCGCATTTCAGCAACATCTGCCTGAAGGTGGCGCCACTGGGTCAAAATGAATCTTGCTTATTTATGTCCGTGGATGTCAGTTACAGGCGATAACTTCCAAACGCTTTATTGGATTCTTCCGAAATTCGGCATACGCATTCCTTGTGAGAAGACGCGGTTGCGTACTGGATTTCAGTAACATTTGCTTGAAGGTGGCGCCACTGAGTTTCGCTTCTTCGTGTCCGTTCCAGTTGAAATGGGTCTTGCTCTCTTTGTGTCTGTGGATGTCTGTTCAAATTCTTCACAGGCGATAACTTCCAAAAGCTTTGTCCGATTCCTTCGAAATTTAGCATATACACTCCTTGTGAGCAGACACGAGTTGGTATTGCGTTTCAGCAAGATCCACCTGAAGGTGGCGCCACTGGATCTTTTTCCAATCTTCTGTGCATATCCGTGGTTTCCATTCAAAATCTTCACAAGCGATAACATTCAAATGCTTTGTCTAATAATTAGGCATCCCTAAATGCGTATTTTTTCTTATTTCTTCCGCTTCACGCTGTTAGTTTTGAATTTCATGTCGCTTTAAATGAAGGACACCATTTTTACCCCTCGGGCAGATTCTGCCCGAGCGATATTGTCGTTGCCTCCGTCGTCTGTGCGTCCCTCCGTCCGTCTGTCCATCATATCATTGTGAACACATTATCTCAAAAAGTCCTTCACTTACAACAATGAAACTTCATACAGTTGTTTAATACAGCCAGTACCAGAAGCCTATTGAAAGTCGGTGTAATCGGATGTGTTTTTCAGGAGTTCTGCCCCTTTATACATGTTTGTTGGTCCATATCCTTGTAAACACATTATCTCACAAAGTCCTTCACTCACAACAATGAAACTTCATACAGTTGTTTAATGCAGCTAGTACCAGAAGCCTATTCAAAGTCTGTGTTGTCGGTTTGTACAACCCTCCCCGATCCCCAGTACAGGATGTCATTAATACACTGTTTACCATCTCCAGGTCACAATCCCCATCTCTCGTGCAAACTGTTATCCTTGGTGACTTTAACATAGACTTGTTAAAAGACTCCACAGACAAGAGAAAACTTCTAGACTTTTTTGAGACTTACAATCTACAAGAACGTATCCACCCATTGCTCACCACAGACCTCCACACTACCTTAGACCACATCTACAGTAACGCCCCCAATACATCAAGTGGAGTGTTGGAGAGTTACTTCTCCTACCACAAACCTGTGTGGATTGCTGTGAATAGACAGTAATCGTTCGACTACATCTACTATAGGTAATCACTGCTCTATTGCTATATTGTTTTGTCTGTCTATGATCTATATCATACAGGTAAAATTATGCCCACCCCAAATATGTGAGTTGTTGGAGTCAGAAACATTATTTTCACAATTGCTCTTGGCCCGGGCCGAGGGGTCCCGATGGCGACAACCTACTTTCTTAAATTTGTTTTCCAGTCCTTCTATTCCACATCATACACTAAAGCTTTGCAGGAACCATATTCTATTTCGGAAGTATAATATGAAATAACTGGTGGGGCAATCCCCGCAGCACCGAACCTGTGTTAGATTTGAATTTCGTGTCGCCTTACATGAAGGACAACATTTCCTTCAATTTTGCTATAAAAACATTCTATTCCACATCATACGATTTACTCTAAAGCTTTTGCATGAACAATATTTTTTATTTCAGAAGTATAATATGAAATAACTGGCGGAATCCCCGCAGTACCGAACCCCTGTTTTTTTTAAAATTCGTGTCATCTTAAATGAAGGACAACATTTCCTTCAATTTTGCTATCAAACAATTGTATCTCACATCATATGATTTACCCTAAAGCTTTTGCAGGAACCATTTGTGTCCACACCTGTAACTTACTATATTGATTACAACTGAGTTCTTAAAGTTTGGGTGCACACTGTGCATATGATCAATTTCCTGAATTGAATTGAATTCCGCCTTGTGGTATTTCGGACTGACAGATGATGACATGCAGTTGTTAGTGTAGTTGTTTCATGTACAGGGAGCTTTCTATGGCTTTCATGTCAGCACACCTACCACTACCGTCAAGAACAGCATGTCCCCAAGCAGCAGGGAGGACGAGTGGACTTTTTTGTTTAGGCTGGGGGAACAGCAGATAGGGGGGGGGGTGCCTAGAGGACTTCTAGAGTGTCGGACTTTTTTTGTGAAATCTGTTCAGAGAGCAGATTTTTTGACAGAGATTATCAGGACAAAAAAACCACGACAGCTACGGGTAACGTGTAATCCAAACTGCAAATGTAGAGTACTTTCCACACTGCATTCAGGTTGACAATGGTGTAGAGCCCCAAAGCTGTAGGCATATAAATACATTTATATACATGTGTAAGATTTGTAAGTGAACAGGGTTGCTACAAGCCGGTTATATAGGTCGGGGCACTTTAAGGCTGTGCATAGCTTTTCAATCCTGCTCTAATAAGGCATGAAGCCAGTTAAGTCGTTCATATCGGTGCTGAATATATAGGTCGGGCGGTATGTATAAATAAACCCACGTACTCCGTGTGAAAGTCTACTGGATAACCGTGACATATTTACCCAGCAGTTAGTTAATAAACACACGATAAATAGATATTCTTGGCAATAAACGTACCTATTTGTAGACCACGGTAGTCCTGTTTATTAGTGTGTAGCACAACTGCCAAATTCAGGCCTTAGGTTCATGCCATGATGTACGACATATAAACAACTTTATCGATACACGTCACTAGAAACTGGGCTACACATAACCTGACGCGTCCGCGTTTATTGTGCACACAATAGAATCAATATATAATCAACACGCATAATTATTTCTATTAATGAAATAGCATTTGAAGTTCAGGACATCGTAATTCAAACAGTTCGGCCTTTACACTAGCATTCAGCCCTGTGCTTAATAACAGATACATATGAAAAAGATATGATTTATTTTTTTTCTTCGAATATTAGAAGACTGGGGATAGAGCAGAGGTAGAGTAGCTAAACTCAAATGCTACCGACCCGAGATCGAAACCCAGTCGCTAAATTTTGTGTAAAAATATCGAAACCAATTGGGGCTCATCAAAGTCTCTGACAGTGAGGGGTAAGGAAAAAATAGACAAAAAATATGGTGGGCAAGAGGCGATATAAAGCGCCTACTTCAAAATGTCCGCGGGGAGGATTCCTTGCTTTGAGCTAGTATATGTAGGTTACTATCGATTTTTTTCTCTCGGCTTCATTGAGAGGGGAAGCCCCTTGAACGGCTCGCTATCAGATCCGGCAGTCAGTAGCCGCACGCAGTGCTGTAGTATTTATTGTCCGCTTTCACGCGTGTAAATGCGACAGAGTGCCTACTTCAAAATGTCCGCGGGGAGGATTCCTTGCTTAATCAGCAAGCCTTTCGTGGCTAAGGCTAGGCCGACGTCGGCAATAAGCATTCCTACGTCATAGCCGGTGTAATCCAACTTGGGGGCAGGGCATTTCCAAACAATTTTGCCCAGACGAGCATAACCTATCGCTAAACCGCTAATGACAGCGGCATGATAGGCCATGTTGGCCAGCATTTTACCATCGATCGACGACATGTCTTATTTGCAGTGTCAGCCATGGCTTTAACATGATATGCTAATGCGCCGAAAAAGGTTCCGGGTGGCAGGGGCTGCGCATGGCGTCTTTAATACTCCGCCTGTAGAAAGCAGTTTTATCGAGATTCTACCTCGATTGCCCTGGCAAACTGTTTCCTTGCTTCCTCCCTGCCTTGCTTCAGAAGTGCGTTTTTTTCTTCCTGGCTGATATGGGATGCTTTCAACGATTTAGCCCTGATCGCGTTCTTCATTGCATCATATTTAGTTTTCTCCGCTAGGATGTGACGGAACTCGCTATCAGAGATCTTGTTATCCACAAGTGCTTGCGAGATAGCATCTGCGATGGAATCCAACTTTGATGACGCTAGGACGCGAATTTCATCGTGTTTTTTAGCTTTGATGGTCAGGCGTCGAGATATGAATTTGCAGGCTATTCCTGCCAAACCACTCGAAAGAGCCGAGACCTCAAGCATCACAACAACGGGTGCGGCAATTATAGTCGATAAGAGGCCAACGCCAGTTGCGCCGAGGCCCAAAGCCACTGTGGCAAGCGCAGCGTCAACGCCATCTAGAGCATTCACCGCTTTGCGGTATTTTTTGTACAAACTCGACCGAGAATCACGATCTTGGGAGAGTTCATGTTGGATATCACAGATATGCTTTAGCCTGTAGTCATGCGCGGATTCGGCCTCATCCAATGTTGGATACAGTCCCATGATGAATCTATATGCTGTTGTCAAGGATATCTAACTCGAGGTCATCCAAGGGGCGGTTGAACACCTTGAGAGATTTTAAGCTGACGCCTTCAGCTAGGAAGATGCTAGCCACTGTCACATCGTTTCCTACTTTTGTAGTTACACCCTCTAACGACAGATGCACGACAGGCTTTTTAACTGCGTTAAGACCAAAGAAAATCCGCAACTCTCGATCAGCGTGCTTGTCAAGCCACTTGATCTGGAGATCTGGTAGTATGTCCACCAATCTATCGGGAGCGGGAGCGGGCGGTAATAGTATTGCAGCAACGATAGTTGAGTCTGAAGGAAGAGTGGTCAGGGCGGGTAACGACGTATTTATTACTAGAGCCCCTCGAGGACCAGTGCTCCTCAAATAGAATTTCCAGTCCTTGAGGTGAACTTTGACGTTGTTTTCAACCGGACTGTAGGACAGGAATGCCGTGCCTCGATTAAAAACCTTTCTCACAAATCCGAATTTATCGACCTGTACTCCTGATTCGACCACATTAAGGTCAATGAGACAGCCCACATTGTCACTTTCGGCGAGAGTCCATTCTCCGTTTGCCTTTTTCACTACACTGTATTTCACGTGCGTCCGTGTTTTTCCCGCGCTAATATCTTCAAGATCTTTGAAACTTACATCCGGGGATCTTCCTGGCGTAAGTTTCTTTCGATGGTATACGCCGTTTTTGAACTGAAATCCGTAGACGCGGTCATTGTGACCCGCGTCGCCAAACCCTTCGGTATCAGCGAGATCGCTTAAGGCCAAATCGCTGCATCTGGGCCCAGCGGATTCAACCATCGTTGTCATGAATACCCAGAGTTACACTTATATAAGCAGTCTTTACAAGTGTGTGTGAACTATCTAACAGGGAGAACGTTAGCTGTGAGATAGGGCCAGATATTAGTGGCTTATACTGTGGGTTAGGGAAAGAAATGGTTTTTCCGCAGTTTATTCCCTCACTGGTCACAGCTATAGCTCTGAGAAGAGTGGAAGGGTAGACCACATAAGGGTATGCAGTGCTGGTGCGAGCCGTCTCGACGGCCTTCCCCACTAGATTGTGCGATGTGTTCACCTCACCCAGGTGAGCGAACACTTCTTTATAGGGTGCTAGTGTGGGGAAGCTGTCGCCCTGCACTGTCCCATTCAGGATACTGTCAGGATTTGAGAATCCCAGGAACCGCGCAAGGCCAAACAGTTGTATGATACTGTCGGCGGTCTTCAACTTCAGTCGGCCGGTGGCATGGTTTATCTCCAGGCCCGCCCCGTGTGGCTTGAAGGCCTCTTTATCAAGGGAACAGACATTGTAATAACCGCTAGGGACAGCCACAAGCTTTCTGCCAACAGAGAAGTTAGTTCCGGCTGGGACGTTCTCCCATAGTGGGTAGAAAGTGAGCTCGAGCAGTGCTACCTTGTATTGTCCGTTTTGGTTCTTGAGCGCATGCGTAAGGTCGACTGCTGCACCATTTTGAAGGTTGCTCAGTGTTACAAACATAGTAGCCGGCCACACGAAGTGCTAAACCAGCAAGGATTGCGCATGGATAGACAAGCGTTTAGCTTCAATACAAAGGCCACCTACCAAGCGGGCGGGGTATACACCGCTGGAACGAGTGTAACTGGGACGACATTCACTCACCAAGACATCTTGGTGAACGCAGCAAGTGGTGGATTTGCGGCCCCGTTTCCTGACGTATTTGTGAAATACTGCCTGCCTAAAGTGAAAAGCGACCAGCTTGTTCAGGCATGGCGCTCTAATCCCTTGCAGTTTTGGCAGAATCAGCTGAATTTCGCCGTGTGGTGCGCCACGACCGGCTGCGGCGTGTCTGTGAGCGACCACCTAGCCGCTGGCGCACGAACTGATAGCCACAACCGGACCCTCTACACCTTTCATGTCTACTATCAGATCAGGCGGATCCTAAAAGAGATCCAGGCCCCGCTCCCTCAAGACGACACCTGGGCGGCATTTAACAATCCATTTGACCGCAGAGCATATGAGCGCGTCTGTGCAGAGTTTGGGATGTCGCCGCATGCCGATTGGAGACAGCAGCAGAGCGAAAACAGCGGCATAGGAACGATTTACTTCTATGCCACACACGCAGGCTACAGGCGACTTCCAAAACCGTACGACCCAACCTGGCATTCGTTTACTTTCCGGAAAAAACACTTTCACATTGACTACATTGCGCAGGGATCTGAGGCTGACAAGGCGTGGACAACGTTCATGCTGGACAGATCGGAGGGCTTCACACATGCAGGCGTCGAGCGTGTTAATGATTCCATTCGAACGTATGTATGTGCCATCCTCGGCGCCCAGGCTCAGACGCGCACACGGATCTTAGGAGAGGGCACAGCATTTGACGCGCAGAAGCAGTTTCTCGCCAACGTCGAGGATGCGGTCTCCTCTCCAGTTGACCTCTCATCAGCGATAAAACGCTACCAAGACGTCCTGCAGTATGCAGGCTCCAAAGTTAACTATGGTGTTCGGAATCGGCCTGTACATGGCGCCCAGTGACATGTTGCTCCGCATAGGCCATATCGCCGGTTACAACAATGAGATCGTAGTTGCAACAGAAAATCAAAAACTGGGCGAGAACGCGGACGTTAACGCAACAGTCGCTCCTCCAAACACAGAAGGAGATACGGGAGAAGAAGGAGTGGGTTCCACGGCGAGCGGCAGGACCGCGACGCTGGATCATGCCAAGACCGCGACGCTGGATCATGCTGTTCCCACGGCGAGCGGCAAGACCGCGACGCTGGATCATGCCGTTCCCACCGCGCCGGTTCACTCCTCGCGAGATGTCGCTGCCTCCACGGTCCCAGCTAGTCAACACGACGACGAAAAGACCGCAATCATCGTCGGTGTCATCGTAGCTGGGCTGGTGACCATTCGGCTATTTCGTTAGCCAGGCGCGAGTCACCACATAAAGCAGCCCCCCCGCAGCCGCAACAACCAAGGACAACATATTCTCTGCAAGCCATCCAGCAGTTTTCGCCATAAGGTTAAGAAGCCAGGAAACAATGCTCCCAATTATGCCGGGCAGCGCCGCCGCGGCTTTTCCGGCAAGCTTTGCGAGGATTCGGCCGAGGGCGTGTAGGTGTTTCTTGACCCACTCTTTTACAGTCCCGCTCGTCGGAACGCCTGGCTTGGAAGGAGTCGGTGTTGGGGCCGGGGTGCACCCGCCCGTCAAAGCAAGCACTAGCGTGGACACGGCTAAGCCCAGCGCAGTGAGGATGCTAACAATGGTTACCCCCTGCTCTCTGAACAATGTGCGAAGTCGCTCAGCCAGGGTAGTGTCTTCGTTCAGGACGCGGTTTATCGTCTCACGGATTCTGTTAATCTGTGAGCGAAGAGCCTCCCGACTGACAGTTGCAGCCTCAAGGCGGGCGGCCCGCTCATCCTTTAGTTCTCGAACACGCTCCGCGACGCGCCTTCGAGAGTCTGCGTCATCTGCGTCAGTCTCATTCAGTGTTCTTTGTCCCGCTTTGTCCCGCGGCTCCGTAGGAGCCGACGGGATCACTATTGCTAGTAAACGCGAAAGACTAGCAGCGTTGGCCGCCGGAGGACAGGCCAAGGAGTACATGGGGAGGGTCATTACACCGAACCAGGTCGAAAGCCTGGACGATGGAGAAGTTGACAAGCTGTATGCTCGCTATGAAGCGCGCTTGGGAGCTAAGATGACCAAGACCTTGGGGACAGCTGCACTTCAGCTCTATGCCATGGCAGCCAGCTCTTTGCTCCTCATTCCATCTGAAAATCAGTCAAAGCTCGTTGCTGACCTAGAAGATGATCCCTTCGTTGAGCATGCGCTAAGCAATGCTACCTGTCAGCTATACCACCGCTTTGGAATGCTCTTAGCACCCCTGACCACATTCCTTACCACTGTTAAACACTGCCAATTTGGACACACATGCCCCCGGACATATGCGTCTACGTTCGATGATGACGGAGGTACTGAAACCACAAGCGAATCAGCCACCGGTGACAGTGACTCGACAGACCCTCAGTCAGGAAGGGACAGCGCCTGATGAAAAGAACCCTAAAAAGGTGGAAGCGGGATGAAAGGGCGCTGCCGCGCGAAAGGCCAAACAAGAACGACTGAAGATGGAGCTCAGGGAGATCAAGGAACGTCTTGCTCCCACAGGGATGGCACAGGCTGCCGAGACGACCACCACCAACACCGAACCGACCGTCGAAAACTCACGGAGTGCTGGACCACAGTGGGCTCCATATATACTATGCAGTCTAGGAATTGCAGGGGCTCTGCTCGTGGGATACAGGTTGCGCTCGCGTGCACTTTCAGGATCGCCGCTTGTGAGAGAACCAATCGATCGTCGAGCGGCAACGCGCCTGACGCCAGTCGTCCCGACCGAAGCTACAGGGCCCGAGCATTTAAAGGATCCTTTCCGTATGCAATAATGAAGATGTCAGCCAGGTAATAACAGTAGCCGCACCAGCGG
The DNA here is from genome assembly GCA_036873755.1 of Hanleya hanleyi. NCBI lineage: Eukaryota > Metazoa > Mollusca > Polyplacophora > Lepidopleurida > Hanleyidae > Hanleya > Hanleya hanleyi. The sequence goes on along the minus strand of JAVTVY010055081.1, from coordinate 886 downwards.
GAACAGAGTATAAAACATGGCCTCGATTGCCTTGCTGTTGGGTGGAGCTCTGGTCAATGCTCTTGCCTTCAGTGGGTCGAATTACCTCTTTTCAATGTTTCGAAGTTGGGGTCTTGACGAAGAGCGCAAACGTCATGACAAGGCTATAGAACAGCTCCAGGCTACACGGGATGCATGGACAAAAAAGCGAACCGAAAGGCTTGACTGGATAAACGAAGAGCTCCGACGACAGGGACACGCCGTTCGCACATTCCATGACGTTGATGCCGCAATCCGCGAGTACTCACAAGTCACGGGCAAAATACTTGACCCTCTCGGCCCAGAGCCACGTCTTTCAGACATGTACGTACCTTCAGGTAACCAAAAAGACCGGGAGATCGCCTTTGTCATTCTCGGAATGGGCGTGACGGGGCTCGTAGCCTATAAGGTAGCCAAAAACTTGTAGCCTAGTAGAGCCGCATCTTGTGTGCACAAGGCCAGTTGCCACGCACACTAGCAATATAGAGACTTTCACCTCTTGGAATGTCGGCACGACAGCAGCTACAATGGGTCGTGAAATGAAAAAGCTATCCCAACGCCTCGCGGAGCACTACTACAGCCCGAGCGGTTACTGGAAGGGGCTAGCAGCTATCAAGAACCTCGCCGCAGTAGCCAGGGTCTCCGAAGATATGGCTCGAATATGGCTCAAGAAGCAGGCCATTTGGCAGATTTATCTTCCGCGCCCTCGCCATGTTCCACGCCCGCGTTTTGGTGTGAAGATGCCGAACGAGGTTCATCAAGTCGACCTGCTCTTTCTACCACACGACCGCTTCTCCCGTGGTCGCAAAACCTACAAGTATGCGCTCACGCTTGTAGATGTGGCATCGCGCTACAAGGAGGCCGAGCC
>JAVTVY010055080.1:0-31076 GCA_036873755.1 Hanleya hanleyi | reverse complement strand
GCATCATTGAAAACTGTTGACCGCTTCTCTCTTGCAGGAAACAAGCCTATGTTTATATATACTATGATTGTCTTTTGAATTTGGTGCTAATACTGTTATGTGGAAAATGGAATAGGTCTTTGGATTATGGACGCGGATATTCTCTAATGGACGACGGCTGGATTATGAATGACGGACTAGACGCTTGTAATCTGTATCCACCATTCCACCGACGTTTTGGCATACCTCAGTCAACCCTCTTTCCGGTAATCTCTATTGAATTCCTTTGCCTAGGTGCCGGCATCGGATACAATTCTGACTCAGTTTGCCTTTGTTCTTCGTAGATCTGGATAGTTTGCAACCTGTTGCCTAACCATCTCGCCCACCTAGTCCTCAGAGTATTTACAGGCTAAAATTCACTGCATCGGAAAATATCTTATATCCATAGACATGGGCTCATCTTCACCCTCCAAAGATGTATGCATCCATCTGTTAACAATTTTGAGACACGTTTCCCAAGGGCAAGACTACAAGATGTTTCAGCATTTTCACATTGGACAAAGCGGCCTTTTTATTATGTTCATATTCTTCGAGTTACCCAATGGGCGTTAGATGGCTTCTGGATTTGTTTTCCTTTAGGTTACCCTCAGTGATTCCAATACTGTGTCGACGAAGCTTCATGATCGTTTGACTAAAACCGTGGTTGTACGACACCAACAAGCACACAAGCACACACAGACGGTTTAATAAATTATATTGAGATAAGCCAGTTTCAGCATATACGAAAGTGGAGCGAGGCGTCCAGTGAGCGATTCGAAGACTGCACAGACTATAACTCTTTTATCGTATAATGGAACCCTGATACAAAAATGTTCATTTTATGCTTCCTATAACTTCTTCTCGTGCCAGACGCAACCACATTAACGTCAGACCTTTTGTATCCGCAAATTCAAGCAATCATTGTTTAATTGATTGGCTTTTCGGGTTCACTTACATCGTTCCAAGTTCACCGTAATAAATGCGTATTAACCTCCAGATTAACAGATCCCGTATGCTACGATAGTATCTCATAATACTTGCAACGCTTTGTCGATTACAACCTGCAAAGTTTAGGTTATTCTTATGGCATCTGATTGCATGCCTCATGTGGAACAATTCTTCTAATCTAAATTATATTCTAGTTATTTGTATATTTGTTATAAGCTTGCAGTTGGACAGACACTTTCTTCACAGATTTCCAGAGCTATAAGCATATGTACAGTTTAGCCACAGTCTGTATCTACAAATACCAGTGTGTCCACATTCGTGAGTAACTGAAGCAATAGCCGACCCGGCTTTGTACACGAGAGCCCACTAAATTATTGTGACAGAAGGCTCAAAATACTTTTCATTTGCTTCTGCCATCCGCCAGTTGCAAATGGACTACTCCAGGGGATTCTGTTTATTTTCTTTGTAAAATTAACCTTGTTTCATTCCACACAGGCCTCGATAACGAGCTGTATTATACCCCATATCGTGGCGGTGAAATGTCCCTAATTTTGGCAACAGTGCTATGAAGATGAATTGGCTGCCAAGTCAGCTGATGCGCTTGACTACTAGAATCCATGAGATAACTTCACGGAAAGCATGACTAACGTTATCAGTGACAGGGAGGTTTCGAATCAAGTGAGAATGGCATCTCTGTGTGTTGTTGTATTCCTAGAAGATGTACAAAACAGCTGCTATTGTTGTATAATATTGGGGACAGAATACATATATGATAAGCACATTTACAAAACACTTGGTTAAACCACCAAATTTAGATACAAAAATGGAGGAATTCCTGCAACAACAATCCAGTTCAATATTCGTCCCTATATGAAGGACTGGTATGGTGATGAACACTGAAGGTGATTGCGATATGAGAAGTGACTGTGAACTGGATTAGTCTAACCCATGATTTCTGTTCAACCACTGGGTAACATTCTATATGGCGGCTGGTCCATATGCAATATTGGACTTATTCAGTGAAAGGACAGACAGATGCCCGTCAATACTTCATCGTATCAAGATAACTCAGACATTTAGGGAATAAATCCATGGTTCACAGATGTTATGTGTTCGATTACAAGCGTTTGGTCGGTATTTATAATTCAGCCGTCTTCCATTAACCCTATCTCGCCTGGGCGATTTGGGGTGTACCGCAGCCTGGGGGGGGGGAGGCGGAAAGTGCCTCCCCTACATATTTTCGCTATCGCTAAGGCTAGAGGGCTGAAACTTACCACACTATATCTTTGAGTCAAGCTCTACAAGAAAATGTAAAAAAAAAATCCAAGGTGGCCGCCATGATGACGTCACTGTGACATCATTTTCAAAAAGAGCATTTTTGGACGATTTTCCGGTCAGAATTTCCTAATTTTTTATTTTTGTTTTTTCCTCGCAAAAACTGCATGATAAATTAGTTAATAATAATCTGATATGAAATAAAATAGGTTTTACCCAGTTTTCCATACAGAAAAGCAAAAAATTTGAAGAAATATGACGAAAACATCACTTTTCTGGTACCCCACATGAGCGCCATTTGAATTTACCCATGATTCTTTGCTTGAGGGGTCATGCAAATAGGCTCAAAATGACCCCAATGTGATAATCTAAAAAGTCACGGAGTTTCAGCTCTCAATTTTTTGTCGTTTCGGAGATACGGAAAGTGCCCCCCCCCCCCGGCCAGGTAGGGTTCAAGAATATCTGCCTCCATAATCCAAGTACCTATTCCATATTCCATATAGCAGTATTAGCACCAAATTCAAAAAGACAATCGTAGAATAAACATAGGCTAGTTTCCTGCAAGAGAGAAGCGATCAACAGTTTTCAATGATGCCGACAAGACGTCATGATGTTCCAAAAATATCAAATCCGTATCGCTGATATGTCCGATTCCACTGACGGTTAAATTATTCATTCCCTAAAATATATAATTCTTAACCCCGTTTCTGAGCTAGCACCCGACATTTGACATTTTGCTATCCCTCGTTTGAGCCATTTTAATTACCCGGCGGTCACATAGTTCATCATTTCCCAACAGATGACTTGATAGGGCTAATACATCATCGCTCTGAAATATTTGTGTTTAATACCGCTCAAGCCGGTGATAGAGGCCGTGCCGTCATGCCATTCAAGATGTCCACATGAACCTCTACAGTAAAAGCGTGACTGAGATACAATTCATCACAGGGATCACCTCTGGTTCTTGTGATGCTTTTAGAAATATGAAGTCAGTATATTTGTCAATGGGGTCACAGGACTTCTTGCCAGTACTCCGCCATCGTTTTCCATCACCCTTTTAATATTGCGTTTAATTCAGCAGTGTCACACAGTAGTTGACAAAAAATATCAGCACGTAATATCTTTTCTTATTATCTCCCAAACTTTCCTCGACAATTATCCAGGTCTTATCGATTGCAGAGTAACTACATTTATTTCTCGCTCTCCGTATTGTGAAGATAGTTTAATGGTGTATGTATCCAATTTTAAACTAAATATAATGTTTATGAGGCTTCATCGTTGAATTGGAACAAATGCTTTGATTTCCAGACAAAAGATGAAGAGAAAAGTATTGGCATAGAGTAAACATGTCATTGCGGACGTCTTGTGTTTACATTAGACAAAGCAGAAGGGAGTCCATTGATTATTATTCGATTTTGTTTTCTCATTTACTGCGGAATATCTGGCATTGGCTGCTGAATGACTTCCGCTCGAAATGTTACTTTTGTGTAAAGAGGTCTGTTGAGATAGCGTTATTATAACTCACGGATTCACAAGGGCCTTAATCGTTTCCCCTGCCTGAGTTTTAAGTGCCGTCAGTTTTTCACAGCTACTTACCAACGAGACATGGAAACTAACTTAATACCAGGGTTTATCAATGACAAAGAATTGAACATATCGTTGCGGTTCACGGGAAAGGGATGATTTATAACGGTGCATATAAGGTCTGCATCAGACCACTAAATTCCCGACGGTATGTTCTTTGCCCTGAGTTGAATATACGAGGACAAACATAATAAACATGTAACCTTTTACCATTAACTGTCCGTTCATTGGAGACCCACAATACTTTCACGGTTATCTAGCGCTCGCCTACCCTTGTTTCCGGGACGTATCCACCTCGATTACGGCCAGTAATCACCGTAATGGTCCATCGGGTTTATGGTCTGGAGCGAGATCGATACATCTAGGTATATAAATGATTAGGCCTATTCCACCGAATCATTCTATCTTTTTCCTCCACGCCTTGCTTGATAAAGTCAAGACACAACGAGTGCGTTATTCAACGACAGGTCGATTAGAGGCTGCCAACAAATAAATCTATAACGACTTACAGAATGATGGTTTAATAAAAAGAAATGTCCAGCAGACAGGTTGATTGGGCCACGCAGTCTAGTTTGATATTGTGGGCACTTATAAATATTGTTATTATATACTCAATAGTATTCTGCAAATTTATTGAATACATTTATCGAGAAATACTCAAGCAAGGGAATTAGTGAGCATACTACATAAAATACTGGTCGTTACTTCTCTGACAATTTGACGTTCCTGATAGATCCCAATGTATTAGGTTGAAATGTCAAAGAGGTCAAAATGATTATATGTTGACTAACGAGACCATGACAATCTGTCTCCACGTGTAAGCTTAAAAATGTATAGCCGTCTATAGTAAACATGTATCTAGATTCCATTTTCTGGTTATGAGTCTGATAACTAATTCGATTCAAAACATTAAAGAATGTATCGTTATTAACCGATTCATCCACTGTGTAGTCCCAAATTGACTCGGATGTGATCAAGATATATACTATCTTTTGAGGTCCAATTATTGGTACCGGTTTCAGCTATTGAAACACTTATATGTACAAATAACGGTTCGATAATGCAACTCGGTGTGCTTCTATATCACTATAATCATAAGTTTATCGAACTAGAGATATTAAGAAAGAAACGCATGGTGCCATACCACTTGGCTGTTGTGTCCTTTCCAGCATACATCAACCATGTTTGTCTGGTAATTTATAATGACGCAGCTGTTGGCTTTACCCTTTGCCCTGACTGCATCTTTGGCTTAAATCAAGAGCGAGCAAGTGACATAACTCCTAGCATACAGAAAAGTCATACCGCCTGTTCGAAACCAGGTATTTTTAGAGCCAACGATGAAAGACCAAATTGTGGCAACTGTGGCAAACGTCACAGGTACGATGTTATGGAACTAGGAATGATGACATTGACAGAAGCGACTGGACAAAGTCATAATTCTAGTTTGATAATTCACATTTCATCGGGAGAGATAAATCAATAAAATCTCACATAGCACTTCTTGTACCCAGCCACGTGTGTCCGTATGTCCTTCATTTCGTCCGTCCGCCCAAATGTTGTAAGGAGTGAGTGAGTGAGTGAATAGGGTTTAACGTCGCCCAAATGTTGTAAACACATCTCAATAACATAGAGGGTTAGATCCTGAACTTTGGTACACTGCCGTCTTATGGGAGCCTCTAGGTCCCGTTCAATCAGGACTGACCTTGACTGGTAGACGGCTATCTTTTGGGGGCCTCTAGGTCACGTTCAATCAGGACTGACCTTGACTAGTACACGGCTATCTTTTAGGGGCCTCTAGGTCACGTTCAATCAGGGCTGACCTTGACTAGTACGCGGTTACTTCTGGGGGCCTTTAGGTCAAGTTCAATCAGGACTGACCTTGACTGGTAGACGGCTATCTTTTGGGGGCCTCTAGGTCACGTTCAATCAGGACTGACCTTGATTGGTACAAGGCTTTCTTTTGGGGGCCTCTAGGTCAAATTCAATCAGGACTGACCTTGATCCGAACCCAAAGTTATCAGAGGTCAGAATGTGAATAACAGTGACAGTCCCTTCTAAACACAATATCTAGGGGCAAATGTAGCTAGAGCCTTGATATTTTGAACAATGCTGTTTTATGGGGGTCTGTATGTCAAGTTCAATCAGGACTGACCCTAGTTTCAATGTCAAAGAGGTCAAAATGTGCATAGCAGTGAGTCCATTGTGAACACAATATCTAAGGGGTAAATAGAGCTAGAGTTCACTCAGGAATGACCGTGACCTAGGTGAAAATGTGAATAGCATTGCGAACACCAAAGCGAGCTAGGGACTGGATATTTGGCACAATGCTCCCATATGAAGACCTTCAGGTTAAGAATACTCCGTACTGACCTTTGCCCCCGTATTGGTCTTGAGCTAGATGTGTGTTATCTCTAATCAGATGCTTAATTACAAGCGTCTGGTCCGTCATTCATAATTCACCCGTCGTCCATTGGAGAATATCCGCGTCCATAATCCAAAGACCTATTCCATATTCCATATAACAGTATTAGCACCAAATTCAAAAAACCTGAAGACGTTTATGATGTTAAAAACGATCGTAGACTCGACATTTTGGTATGTGCTTTAGAATAGGTTAACCAGAAGACTATACTGTGAAGTAATGTGGCTCTGTCAGTATGTCGGCACCTCTTCCCACTTCCCTTATATGTGTTGTAATGTAGTATCCGGCGTACATAATTCGCGTCTACAATCAATAACTGTATTCATATGATACAATTGCACACGGCAATCGTATTTTGTTATCAGTGCGCGATATTGATCTTATTACCAAGTGACACAATACAAACATCGTATCCTTGTCGCATCAGTTTTTGCGATTAAGTTCTGTGACTTTGAATGAAATTGTAACACTTTTCACAGCACTAGCAAATGCCATATGTAGGTCCTTCTAGACTCCGTGTTTAGTAGCTAAACCTCAAACTTACAGTGTATCACCAAGAACAAGAATACTCTCAGGATTAACCTTTAATCTATCAATTCGGACACATGACGGAATATTCCGACACACAGACTTAATGTGTCAAGTACTATTTGCTCAGAACGGAACGAAAAAAGTCAGGCGAACGTTTTCACAGGGCCTTCAACATTTCCTTCCGTGCAGTAAATTGTTCGAAAATGTCTATATTTGCTTAATCGCCAGTGTAATCTGAGAGAACACGAAAGACTTTCACTTGCCTGACAAATAGTCCGGAGTTACATCGATTTTTGTCAGCAAAGCATATCAAATCTGTGATCGTTGGTTATTCTGAATCGTTCACGTGAACCCTTGTTTCTTGTCGTACCATTGGGTACACATCGATACACTTCACAACAGAGCATGCCAGTCGAGCTCTCGTCCAAGTCCGCGCGTGAACGTCGCTATGTTCAGGGCAGTCAGGTGCATGTTCTTGACAAATTTGGCATTCATACTATTTTTATTCGCCTGTATGAGACGGTGCATACCGTACGATCGACCATACCAATGCAGTTGTTTGTTATAATCACGCGCCTCGCTGACGCCAAGTGTTGTGTCCTGAACTGCAATAATCAACTACACTGGCAGTATTGGTTCACTGGGTACACGAGAGAGAAAACAGTGAGGCAGATGTCTCACCATACAAGAATTTCTCTTTTGGGGTCCGATTCTTCCAGGAATGGTTTGGATGTCCGAGATCGGACCTATGGATCGGCGATATTTTGAAATCACGATGGAAAGAGTTTTGCCAACTTTGTTCATTGCTTAGGACTGATGACAGGATCGATGATCAGTGGCATTAATTTGGTTTGTTAGGTAATAGCTCTAGAATGGAACAAAAAGTAGGTTTAGACAACGTTATTCAGTTTAAACTTTATATATACTCATTGCTTGTTTGTTTTCATTTTTTTATATCCTACATTTGCTTATTTATGGCTGATTGCTAATGCAAGGGAATACAAGTAAAACAAAGGGTCACCCAAAGAGAGGAATCTGGTGTCCAAGATCAATGCTGTTGGCCTATGCTTGAAGCATGATAGCCAATCAATGATATCTAACTACTTGTTTGTAGCAGTCCTTTATTTTAGTCACGCATACCTGTTTCGTTGAAGGAGTCGATTTTTCAATCGATCTTTTCTGGATCAGTACTTATGAGGTCAGTAAGTACGATAGATTTGAACCACATTCTATAAAGGTACTTATAATGCATTTGTGAAAACATTCACCATTCTGTTGGTACGGGATATATTCCACCTCCACCAACCACCACCATTTGCAGTGAGCATTGGCTTACTGTTACTGCCTTCTCAACTTATAATTTTGGAACAAATACTATGTACATATCTCTGCTGATGTATTTATCGACGTTCATTTCCTACTCATTTCCATTAGCATCAATATGTAATCGACAGAGGTATGAGAAGTAGCGCAGAAGAAACGATTCTTCGATGATAGGAACGTATGTTCTCTGTCACGCCTGTACATCGTTGTATAACACACAGATTCGAACATATTTTGTCACCAATAATAATCCGATACCATAGGTTTAGCAAACACATTTCTTTTCAACAAATGATATGAAGCAGTACGCAAAGTATGCAAGCATCTCTTAATTTGGAACTGTTATTTTGATGAACACACAAATCAGTTCTCATGTCAGGAGGCTTACTGCCCATTTACCATTGGTTCACAGCCGAACATCCGGATGTACATGTAATGGGTCCAGATAACATGTGTGCGATGTATTCTAAGAGGCAGTCATATGACATTGGTGAGATATGTAAGACGTGCGGAAAATGAGGCCTGGTGGCTAAAAAGCAACCGAAAGTCTCCCTCGGCACCTAACATTTAGACTAGAATACAGAGGATCATAGGACGTAACGTTGGTATCTCAATCGCGTATACAGTTGTTCATTTACAAACTATGAAGTAACCGTACGGCCCCCATCACCGTCTCAAGCGGAATTATGCTAGCTGGGGAGCTGTGATGACAGATCAGCTCAAATAAGTATCGGATGTTAATGGATGAACATCGAGAACGTCTGATGGAGTAAACGCCTGAACATGGAGCAACATGATAGATGAAAGAATTTCCAGACAAGCTAACATGTATAGGTATTACAGGTTAGATGATGCTATGATGTTTTTCCATCTCAGCCACTAGGGGTCCGTAGTACCAGTGTAATGGTTAAGAATGTCCTGGTGATTAGTGTCCCTTTTCATATCCTTTTCTGTTGCAACCAAGGACGGACACTATTCTCCATTGCAGAGAAAAGTGTCCTAGCTTGGTTGGAAGATAGGGGCAGGACACTCTTAACCACCGGACATTCTTAACCTCCACACCGGCTTAATTGAAATTAGACATATATATCAAATAGCTGTGGCGACTGAGTAGCCTTTCAACCCTACCCGATGGAAATTCTTTGAATGCAAGCTATCATTCATAACACCAGTCTGCCAGGCCCTAAGGCGGCCCAATTTAGTTAACATATATGTCAAATGACTATAAGAGTGAAACATATGTAAATACCAAGTAAGCGATACCATGCCATGATGGAGAAAAAATTTAATGGCGTAATCTGATGTGGTTGAATATAGATTTGAGATCGTATTGGCCAAACAGAATAATTTGGACACGGGAATCCGTATGGATAGGAATAAAGGTTTGTTGGGATATTTATTGTCGGAGGTGTGCATTCATCTGATCATGCGAAAATGCAATGGAGACAACAACTACAACGGATCCCGACTGAGCCTCAAGGTTTAAACTACTGAGAAACTTTTCATAAAGCGAAGGAAATGCAAATTGCAATCTAGCACGAACTGTTAATGTGGACTCTTTAAGATGTATAGACCGGAATAAATTATCATCTGATCATTTCACTAGGCATCTCCCAAATAGAATGGTCAGTTCCAATCAAACTGCATTGACAACGTAATTTAATTCGAGACGTCGAGGAAGTAAGACCCTATTTAAATCCGAATACATGCGCGGTCAATTATTTAGAAGAAAGAGAAAGGACATCGTCTTCCGAAAGATCCAACAATGCTTTAATTGTGCACACAAAAGCGACAGTAATGGTTGGCAATGTGCGACAACGAAGAGAAGGAAAGTCTTTTGGAAATGTCCGGGCACGAAACACATAAGCTTAATCGGAAAGACATGGAAAAGCAATTCGAAGACCAATCAGCCTTTCTTGAAGGCCGAGATAGGCGAACGCTGTCGTTGCACGACATCGGTTCATATTTTGCTCCGTGTCGGTCTTTAATCGGGCACGTAAGGATTTGATGAGGCGCAGTAAACGAGCGTTAATCACTTATTCCCTGATGAGAGATAATCAGAAAGAGGAGAGACTTTTGTCCGAAGTGCACGCACAACTTGTCCAAGTGCGTCTACCAATTACATCCCCCACGCCAAGGAAAACATACTTGTGTTTTATCCTAGCCCGTGTCCCTGTTTCTCTTCGTGCAAATTCCATTATCTCCGGCGAATTTCTGCAAAAGTTAGGCAGTAAACAGCACGAATAGACCAAGAACCGTCTGCAAGCACGGTCTCCACAAGAGCTTCGTGGAATAAAATCGTACGGCTCCATTGAAACAAATATATTCTGTTTGCTTTCGCGCCACTCTGGCGTTTTTTCTGCGTCAGAAAAATGAAAAATACTGTGTAAACGTTTCCAGAGAACACACACTTACTGTGGATGTAAGCAGGACTCAGTTTCATCAAACCGGTCCGAATGTGGATGCCTGGAAGTGTTTAGCCGTAGTACTGTTTGGCCAGGGTACTCCGAAACGAGGCAAACTTGATAGCGTATCATATTTTGGTGATGTTTGACCTATTTTGATAACTCACAAGCTGAGAATCACTTATAAATTCGAAATGACGGTCATGAAGGCAGTATTTGTCTTCAAATTATTTGCTATTTTCTTTGTAAAAGTGCTCAAAACCGTTTAATATCACATCAGATGATTATTTTTTTTTTTATTACGGAGTCATCGAATATGACGTCATCAAACAGCCATATTGAATTGCTTATATATATTTATAGTAGAGTTTGACTCAAAGATATAGGATGCGATACCCTCAAATCATACGGCCTGATAGAGTAGATCTATATATGTAAATATCCTCGAGTGAGATACTTTCTCTTCGCTGTTCATGAAATACGGTCATGGAACATGATAATTTGAATATATTTATAACACACTCTTTCCGAATTCATATGCAAGTCGTTTCTTCCTCAAGTGAGATAAATAGATTGTGTATTTTGCATCATTCAGGAAAATGTGTACCAGAGTTATTGAAATTAATCACCATTACACTATATAAAGATATTTTTACATAGCGGGAACTATTTCACCATCACAATGGAAATTTATAGAAGTGTTACACTAATTCCCATTCAGGTGTATGAACATTTATGGCTAGCTTTTAATAATTCTCATATAATGACAAAATGAATAAAGTGATAGAGTAAACTGAGCGTCAGTAAATAGTTATGGCATACGAGGAATTACAAGCCTAGGAAATGAGAGACTGTACTTTATCTCATGCATCACTATGGCTCCCTCTTCTGTATGATTTGAAAATAAACGCCCAAATTATTTTATTAATAAACGTAGCTGCCCGTGAGGCATCGATCGTAAAATAATTCCCACTTTCAGAAATTCTTTAAACCGACTGGACTGAAAGCCCCCTATTGAATGCTAGACCAGTTTGTGAAAAAATGAACCCCTATTGTTTCTACATATAAGATAGTCAGTTTACCATGACATAACTTTCTAAAATTGTATCGCTTACAGATACGAACCAAACCACCCCGGTACAGGACCTGCCCGTCATGGTTTTCATTCAAGGAGAGTCGTTCGATTCTGGAACTGGAAATGCTTACGACGGAAGTGTGCTGGCCAGTTATGGAAACGTAATCGTGGTTACCCTCAACTATCGTTTAGGGGTTTTGGGTAAGTGAATGTTTCAGAGCATGGTACCAGGGATTGTTTGCAATTGGTATACTTTCCACAAGGGAACCCATGTTTATAGGATGGAGTGTGGGAATGTAGCAGGCTGGAAGGAAAAGAATTAGGATACACGTACATGGATATGATTGAGGCTAACATAGAAATACCATGGGACTTCACAGGTGTCTATCTGATGTCAAAGGTATATATTATATCTGATCGGGAGAGTTCAGCGTTGGCTATATGTCGTTGTCACGAGGGAACATATGAGTGACCAGTGCTCAGCGTACCAGAATGGAGTGCCCAAGTAATCCAATCCATTGAATGCACCAAGCAGATTTTCGGTTCTTACATTTATTTCGGTTCTTGTATTTTTACAAGTTAAAATAAGAATATAGTCCGAACGAAATTGTAATCTCTATATCATAACGCCAGTTGCGCCCATTGCAACGCCGAGAAAAAGGATTGGCCTTCAATGGGGCGATTTACTGAAGCATTACCGATGGGGCGGCATAGCTCAGATGGTAAGAGCAATGCTGGGGATTAGAGGGGATGTGGGCTCTATTCCCGCTGACGGCTCAATTATACTTTCTAACCACAAAAAAAACATTTCCATGTAGACATTTATTTCCAACTTGACGCACATGCTTTCCTGAAAGGTTCTAACTGCCTTAATTATTTTATATACTTGGCGATTTGAATGAGACCTAAGATTGCAACAAACTGCAAAAGATCATAAACAATTAATAAGTATCATAAACAATTACTAAGTTGTTAAGTTTCAATTGAAGCAAGGATGACCGTTCATTAGCCACATAGAAAATAGGACTTGAATTCATTCAGAGGATTGTAGGGTCATTCAGAGGATTGTAGGGTCATTCAGAGGATTGTAGGGTCATTCAGAGGACTGAAATTCGACTTTACGACAGTTTGGTGAAATACAGCATCAGACCGTCAGATTAGAAAAATCATCACCCGGAAATCATAATACCCACAGGGGTTGAATCCGCCAAGTAAATTACGTTTAAGAAATAATGATAAATTTTCGTAATGACTGCTAAGCACTTTTATGAGCAAATGGAGAGGAGAATGCCAGAACTATTTATGTTGCATTTAAGGACACACTGACTGTTGTGAAAGGTTGGCAGATTTCGACTAAACCAGCAAATAGACGTCTTACTCCTGACGACAATCGTCCCGAAACTGTGTGGACAGCAGCTCTACAAAGATCCCTCCGACTAATAGAGCTTTCATGGTTGCCAGGCTGGAAGATGGCGGCTGATGCCACTTTGATGTTAAAGTGTACTGGGGAATATTGATCCTACTGGACTTAGGTTGGTTTGGCGAGGGACCGACCCTCTTGACATGGACTCTTACAACCCCAAGTCTTGTCCATTACTGGATGAAGGGGTTATGTTTCGGAATGGCACAGGTCAAGATTTCCTTTTTATGTGTTGAAACGGTCGATGGGGTGTAAATGCCTAAATCTCTTGTCTGCTTCGCCAACTGGGGTTCGTTGGCAGTACATGAAAGTCTGGCCATCATAACAGGTCTATATTTTATAGAAATAATTCAGTTAATGAATATCACAGCTTGCAAAGAAACATGGATAGTACAGGCTTGGTTGGAATTAAAACACACATTTGGATTGATTCCCGGCTACCGTAATATAAGGCTGTCCCCGAAATGGTGTATATACGAGAATTGGTATGGCATAACCCTCACGACTTATTTGGGATACGCGCCTTATCGGCGCCTTACTTGTGCCATTGATGCGTCTTCCACAGTTGTTGAGCCCCAATTGCGCCCTAATCCACCAGCCCATTCAGCCTGATACGCCCTAAATTCGCCCTTCAAAATTGCACCCAAACGGGGCGTTCTGCCTAACCGCGTCACAGAAATAACTCTAATCCCCGTGGCCCGCCATCTGTACATGTCATTTGAAAAATATACGAAGGTTTATTGTCGTGATGGGAAATTTACCGCATGACGTCGGACAGTACAGGTTAGTTTTTCTGGATAATCTTGCATTTATCATGTTTAACCCATGTGGAGGCGTTTACTCCATCAAACGCCATCGATGCTCACCCATTAACATCCGATGGGTTACTTATTTGAGCTGATATGTTATCACAGCTCCCGAGTTAGCGTACACCTATGCTCGGGACCGTTGAGTTACTTCATAATTTCCACATGAACATCTGTAGTAAAAGCACGACTGAGATACCAAGGCTACGATTTAGAATGCTCCTGTCGAGGGAGGGAGGCTTTCTTGTGGAGTCATATGATTGCTTTGTTGTCGCCAGACGTCGTCAACGTTGCCACCGCTTGCATAACCTACTAACAGCCTGTGTTCCCTATATGCACCTTAATCAGTTGCAATTAATCCCTATTTGCGTCCTCTCGACATAACCATTTTACCTAAAATTCAGAGTTAGTGTGAGTGTGACTTCCGGACTTTTTTCCACCGAAATTCGTACATTTGGTAATCACCAAGTACTCTGCATGCATGCCTTTATAAAACGCTTGCTAAACAAATTTCCTGGCTATATCACGTCTGCCTTCTTCGCTATTCTGGATTTCAAATTCATAATGTTATCTTATGAACCTTCATACTTTTAGTAATATTATTTTAACAATTAACTAAGACTTTGCTCCTTATCTGCCCGCCAAATGCGCCCTACTAGTACATCATTCGTGCTATTTTTCTGAGAATGCGCCCTAATTGCGCCCCATCTGCACCTTATTGCAAATGAATGTTATCTTGTTAGTCAAAAAGTCACATGACCTTTATCTTATTGGCTGAAGTTAACAAAAGACAGGCAGATATATTGGTTTTCAAGAAAAATATTTTAAACTGTAAGATTTCATGCCAATTCAGCGTGATTTTTGGCGAATGTTTTGTCATTGGGCCAGTGGGTAATGCAAAGGGCTTCAGATGTATGTAGAAGAAATTTGAAGACAAAAACTCAAAGAAGACCAGAGTGAGCAAAAGCATCAGATGACAATCTAATGTACTAATTCTACAACTTCTGAATGTAATACATATTATTTTCTTATAAATGTAGTTCAAACCATCACTGCACATTGTTGATGAAGATATATGTACCTGCAAAGTAAAATAAGCCAAATGCCTGTTAACAGCATACTAACATTGGATGTTTCCTTAGTGTTTTTCATCTTATTTGCATCTTCAATGTAACCGTACTGTTCTGTTATGTTCCTCAACTGCGTCCCAACCTCGCTCTAATTGCGCTTTAACGGCGCCCCAGATGCGCCCTATCTACACACTATTAGTACAAATTCATGTGATTATTATTATTAGTACAAATTCATGCGCCTTAATTGAGCACCAAATGCGCTTATTCTGAGCCCTTCCTGTGCCCTATCTGCGCTCTAAGACTGCGACCCATATGCGCCCTATTCTCTGATAGGAAATCGCTTTTTGGAACCCGCTCTATTTTGCGCCCCAGTCAAAGGGGGCGCAAACTGCTTCCCATCTGCGTGCTAGCTGGCTAAATTGATGCTCCGTATTTGCGCCTTAAATGTGCCTTATTAATTGCGCCCTATTTCTGTTAGGAAACGTGTAGAAGAGTATGTGTTTCCATCGGGATTATTTGGAAATCCGCAGCCGCGTCCAGCCAATAATATGTATATTACCGTTAAAAGTACTGTAAATAAAACATGACATTATGACATTTCTGAGTTTAGTACTGCCGTCTGCTTCTCCAATGCATTTGCATTTATAGTAACAGACAGCAATAGTCTACTGTTCCACTCGATGACCACCAGAGTGAGCCGTCTGTCTCGTATGGTTCAACCGTCTCATACATCTGGTCTTTGTCAGCCTCACAAAACATCCCATTGTTTGAATTGGGTCTGTGGTTACCATTAAACTATAACTCGTCGTAATGTCCCTTTGAACTAGGAATCAGTCTGTTAGCTCAACAAGATAAATCGGCTAATATTGTACGTTTCTATTCCCTCATATAGATCATGTGCTATTTTAGGTGCAACCGGTATGATTTCAAAATATCACTAGCAACATGGCCTGCTTAGCGTTTGTCTCTTGTAAACCATGTACAGATGTTTACAGTTTCGATATTGCTGACTAACCATTGCTTGAAAGCAATATCTCAAAATGTCTTGAAAATCAACCAATTATAGCCAATCGCAGAAGAAATGACGCGTTATCAGATCGCCTATACTACGCTATTAATTAATTCGAATTAGCTCGAGATAAAGGTCAAAGAGACAATATACATGTACCCCACCGTTGATATTCATATGAAAGTTTGCAATGAAAACGTGGGGCTGAGATATCATTTCAAGGGATACCAACCGGAAATTCCGAATGTATCTCACTGTCATACGCGGGTGACTAATTGTCTCAGTATACATTTCAAGGATGCTTTAAAGTATTGTTTAGCATTTGAGGGACTTGAGGGAGACTAGATAATCGGGGCCACTCTGTCCATCTGTGTATCCGACTTTTAGTTCACGGTCGATGCAGTTTGAAAGGTATTCTCCAGGTTTGATATGTGAAGACTTTGCCACAAGAATGTAGCTTCATTGAACCGAAACGTAAGTAATACCATCTTCAAACACAGCTTCTCACTTTGGAAAACTACACGGTGTTTCTTAGCCTGGCTATGTTATCATTCTCACATTGTCAGATTCTGTAATGTTTGAAGTGTCGGTATCAGGACGCATACAATCTGATGCCATGAGAAAGTATTTTATGCGCACCTGGTTTTGGGTGTAGGCGGCCTAGAAAAATGGTCTTTCAACAAAACATTAAAGTTCTATGTTAATCACAAAGACAAATATTATGTGCATTGCGGTATCATAGCGGAGAACATGTCTTCTCCGTAATAATACCATCCAATCTTTAAGGCAGACCGTCGGTGGTTGTTGTCCAATCTATAGGTTCATACTACCATGTTACTCTAACGGGGAAGACTCGCTTTTATCAAATTCATTTTCAAATAATGTGACATACTCTTCCAGTTTATTCACTTATTCAAAGCAGAGTTTAAAGTTCGCCAATTTCTTATATGTCTTCTTGTATAGAAATTAATATGCAGCCGTGACAGTGACTCAATCACCACTCAGTGTTGCATGCAAATACAGAGGTCATAGCAATAAACCAAACGTCAGTAAAACTTGCATGTAACCGAGTAAAAACCCAACATGTGAGGCGAAATCAGCTAGTCTGGTCCATAAAGATAGTCATAATACCACAAAAAGATTACATCACTCTCAAAACCTAATGCTCTATATTCCTCAGAAGGTCTCAATGAGGCTTTCACTGTAGTTTGACGAAGTTTCATTGCCATGGGCCTTTTCATACTACTATCCAGTGGCACGGACGGACGCAGGCACGTTCGCACGCATGCACGAACGGACGCACGGTTGATTTCATAGTATACAAACGCCTCCATGGGAAAACACTCCCACGATTAGGTCTTTGAAAACGAGGAGATTTGTGCAGTCTAACAAACGGTGGGAATCACATTGATGGCGTGGAGACAACATATTGGTGTTCTGATTAAGAACTTGAAGTTCACATAGATTTCCCCTTAGTCTGACTCGGGTAAGATTTTTCTTACATCTGACGCCCACAAAACGCGTCAATAGCAATCGGATGGGTTCGTGGATCTATTAAAGTAAAAAAAGAGTAAAATGAGACTGAAGTTTCTATGAATATGTTCTTTTCCTTATAGAAATGGTTACATATTATTTTTACATCATAAAGTCTTTGAACCTTGCTGAATTATTTTGCAGGTTTTCTCAGCACCGGAAGTAGTGAGGCTCCCGGTAACTACGCCCTCTTGGATATTACGGCAGCCTTACACTGGCTTCGACAAAATATTGAGAGCTTTGGAGGAGATCCTAATAAAATGACTTTATTTGGGCATGGCCATGGTGCCGCACTCGTCAGCGACCTGTTAATATCTCCCATGAGCAGAGGTTAGTATATTTTTGGACATTATCGTTGCAATGCACTGTCATACCAGAGTTTACTTGGTTTATCAGAGTTGGTCAGGGGGTCGTGATGAGAATACCACAATCCTAACTCAACACAATTCCATGAAACACGAAAAAAGTTCTGCTATGACTTCGCCTGGCCAAATTTGTCGTCGATGTTTCTAATTCCATTATACAGTGCTGGGTGAGCCGTATATATACTGCAAGAGAGGCGTCAGTTTAACAAGATTGACAATATCTATAGTATCATTAGGAATATGATAATGCTGCACACAGCACGACTGTAGTATTGGACAAATCACCCTGTGGCAAAATATGTATCAAATGATAACGCTAACGTCATCTCTCGTTTTTATTGTGCCATTAGGACCGACAAGATCAGTTACAATCGCATAAAGCGTCTCTGGATTCCATCAAAGTCTAATACACCCAAGCGAATTCTACAGAGAACAAAGCTGCAGCTATGATATGAGCTCATAAAAATTCAATACCAGCGGCCTGTAGCTACATGCATTATAAATAGAATATCCAGGTACTGGAGAAATTCATTAAACTAAGAGATTTTGACGATTTGCGGCTGTCGTTTATTCGGTATGAAGAGTTAACAAGACGGTGCTTTTCAATGTCATTAAAAAAGATACACTGTACGGGTGTGTTCATCAACCAGACGAAATCGAAAATTCATGAAACAGAACTATAGTTCATATGTGGTATATCAGAAGAGGGTTAGCACTTAAAGATGTAATCAGCCTCAAAATCGATGGATTTTGTAAATTATTCCCTATGCATTTTTCAGCATCATATGTATTAAATTTGATGATAATGGGATCGCCAACAACGAATGCAAGAA
Organism: Hanleya hanleyi; assembly: GCA_036873755.1. Taxonomy (NCBI): domain Eukaryota; kingdom Metazoa; phylum Mollusca; class Polyplacophora; order Lepidopleurida; family Hanleyidae; genus Hanleya; species Hanleya hanleyi. The sequence continues at coordinate 12,456 of JAVTVY010055080.1, read as the reverse complement.
TATCTTGTCAGAGAAATTTGAAACTCTGTCCGCTTCGATGGGTTTATGTTTCGCCATTGAGTGCGTGTTATACGCATGTACGCAGAAAGGAAAATGATGTCACTGCGCGACGTTTCAGTGACGTAGCGACCCTCACGAATTTGAATGCTGAACAGCTGCATCAATGGGATAACGTCATGGTTCGTGCATAGCATTGTTTACACGGCCGTGGAAAAACAAACGGCACGCCATGCCGTTTATTTTTGAAGACCAATTCCTTCTATTTTCTCGTGAATGGTAGAAGCAAGTTTAGTTTGTTGTGGTCAAATCTGTTTCATTTTGTACCTGTCGTAACATGTGTCACTTTCGTGGAGTTTGAGAGACGAATATTATGGATTAAGAATACTGATCAGCGATACGGATTTGATATTTTTGGAACATCATGATGTCTTGCCGGCATCATTGAAAACTGTTGACCGCTTCTCTCTTGCAGGAAACAAGCCTATGTTTATGTATACTATGATTGTCTTTTTGAATTTGGTGCTAATACTGTTATATGGAAAATGGAATAGGTCTTTGGATTATGGACGCGGATATTCTCTAATGGACGACAGCTGGATTATGAATGACGGACTAGACGCTTGTAATCGATTTCAGCCTAGATTTGAGGATGATACATCTTTAATATTTCCCTCAGCAATACGAAACTATTCGAACTCAAACCAGTTTAGTGACAGTTTTAAGTGACACAATGAAGCGCAACTTAAAAAAAATCGGGGGAAACGATGCCGGCTTCCTATCAGTCAGCAGGTTCTTCTTGTGTGGGCTAGGCTACCCACTAACTTACATCCCCAGGAAACAATTTCGGATTTTCAGAGTGGGCGGGGGGGGGGGGGGAGCAGGAGAAATCCCAGACTTGATTCATATATCTATGTCATCAATATTTTAACAGTTAAAATTGGAGCGATATGCAACAGGTGGGGAAAATGACGACGTCTGGCGACTGACAAAACAACCAAGATGGTGTAGTGTTTACTTTCAAGAAATTCAAATATTATAACTGCAGGTCACATATTTCAGTTATTCTGAAAATGGAATACACATTTGAATTACACTCAGTGCATGCGATAACAACATTTTTCATTGTGTAAATCACTCTAGAAAAAACAGGAGAGACAGAATGTATGACTGACATCTCTCGATCGCACGTTATTCTATATTAGGTGCTTGTTCTGTGAGTTGCTGTCTTGACAAGGTCTGATTTCTTCGATAATCCCTTGAACACGACGCGGTTATTCAAGTCCATGGAGCGGAACAGGCCGTCCACCAACTGAAGTGGTTTTGCTTTGATCTCAACCCAGGCTTATAGAATTACTTTGGAGCTGATCATCTTCAATTCGTTGTACACGAAGTAGGCAAAATACCACGAAAGTGTACCCCAGTGCAGTGTTACTAATAGTGCAGCCTGCTACAAATGTGATAGGTAATCATCCGCATTATTCTTTATGTAAAGTTTTTATAGTGCTGACGTTTATTAATAAGAGAGCATATGTATTAAAATGATGATCGAGGGTCGATCATTATGCAGTCGCTGGACACTGCACGTGACACATGGAACGGCAGATGTGAACTTCTATTAGCCTATTTCTACGCAAACAATCTCTAATCTTATTGTACAAATCGCTTTTACCGTTATCTGCCTTCACAAATCACGGACTATATGGCCGGGGAAAGTGGCGATACCAAAGCCATTGGAATCAGATTGATTCATTCAGCGCTGGACTGTTTTTACATGCTTAGAAATCTCGAGATGGTCATTGACATGATAAATTGTGGATATAAATTCCATTCGATTGAAACGTTTTTACATTTGGATGGCTTCTTAACGGGTGAAGTAAGAACCTAGGCGTCTTATGTTATCCCGCGCGTAATCCAGAAGAGGAAATCCGAGAGGGGATGGTCAATTAGAGGGGAAATTGATTCTAGCGAATTTCAAGGGGGCTTAAGAATTACTCATTATCTTTCCAACGACACAAGGAAAAAAAGAGACTGCACATCAAAACATTATAAAGTTATCAAGAAGGAATAGCTCATTCGACGTATCATATTAAACACCACTGAACTGGGAACATTACTAGACATCTCTATGAGTTGTAGATAACAGTGATTTCCCTGTCGACCAGACCACAATTTCGCAACACGATCTGTGGAAATTGAATTTCAAAGACTCAATTTGATCGCATCATTTTATCCACTGAATTGGAAGGAATTGATAAAATAATATTCTATAACAGTTGTGTCTATAACAACTGGCTAACCGTACATTTACGTGGAGTGTTTTAGCACGGTTGTGTGAAATGTACATGTTTCAAGTGCAGGTGGTCATTTGAGAGGTTCTATTTTACAAGGCGGGTGAGGAATGGTCAACAATGCCGTCTGCTTCTGTACAATCGAATAAACAAACAGAAATTACAAGATGGAATTTCAATCTCATCTTTAATTGGTTTCCATCGTCAACCGACACAAATAGACCTATATCAATGTATGTTTCACTCAGTCTGGTACGAGCGTTTCAACAAACATGGCAAATGGGGGAGAAAGTTTGGGAAAGTTGATAAATTTTAGGGCGCGGTCTTCGCCTTTTCTCTAAAATATAAACTTTCTCACCCTAACCCTGCGTCAAATAACCATTCAGCACGCCTGTGAAAACATTATTACTTAAATATACAGTATAGTACGAATTCGAAGGAACGGGAAAGAACGATCACTCAAGAAAGTGACCCTACACCTTATATGCATGCTGGTGGATACCAATGTCGATACTCAGCGGTGGTCACTCCTCTTATTACACGTATGAGTTTCAGATCCGACATTCAGTAGTCAACCCTCGTCCACAAACCAATTTCCTTTCACACTGTTCTACAAACCGTATGTAGCTCGGAACACCACATTTGTTTACATAACGATAGCTAGGGAGATATGGTTAACAGTTTTGTCACCAGCAATTCGCATATAATGTCCCGTCATAACAATACAGCCGTCAGATCCATTATTTCATGAGACAACCGTCCCTAATAGAGCGTTTCCGCGTCAATAATTCAAGTAACATTTTTTCATATGACTATTATCACTAAATTCCAACTAGGCATGAAATAGAGAGAGAGAGAGAAAGAGAGATGCGGTTTTCGATGACGATGTGGTGCATATTCCAACATATCATGTTCCTAGAGTCTGTATTCTATTTTCTGAATGAATTTCAGAGTAGTTTTCTTGACTAAAATGAATAAGTGAGTTCAGAGTCCGAGTCCTGTCTGCGGTACATCATGCACATGTAGCACAGTTAATACACAAAACTCTTCCCACACTTCATCCCACATGCCATTATTTCACGTTTTTAAATGGCTTCAACTATCGAAAAATCATCATAGACAAATATCGTGTAGATGATCTTTAACAAGGCTGGCACTGCGCTATGTAGGTATCTATATATAGTGTATTTAATATCGCATTAGCCAAACAGGATAATTGAATCCAATATCGCATTACATATAATCAAATCTAATATAACTTTATACATAGTTGTAAATACATTGTATTAATCCAAAAATGGTTCATATGAACATTCAGTAAAAACATGCATGGCGAAATCAGTTCGAAATCTCATATCATAAATCAAGCCATGCACGAATAAGGGTTGAAGACAGAAACACCCTGCTAACTTACCAGCAGAGTTGAAGTGTGGACCGCATCAGAATAATATCGTGCGATTATTGATGGACCAGATGGGTAATGTATGTTAAACTGTGCGACTTCCTATTCGCGAAGATGTGTACCGGAAGTTTGATATTCACGCGATGGTAGCCAGGGCGATATCATAGACAAGTTCAAGCACAGAGTCAGTAGGACTGATAACCTGTTTGGAGGTGAATCGGAATTTAACTGTATTAGAATAATTTGTGTGCAAGAATAATATCGATGGGTCTCAAATGATTATTTGTGTCCAATAGTAATATTCGACTCACACGTTCTCAGAGTATTTGCTAACAGCCTTATCCGAGTGAAGATCCGATCTGCATCTTCAATAACTTAAACACGCTGCGTCCGATATCATCATCTACTTCTGATTTTAATATTGTCATGTATATCTGATTGTCCTATTGATTTTTAGTATTCACTCTCCACTATTATTACAATACAACGTCCAATGTGAAATTATCATGTTAATAGTCTAATGCCCCCCTCCCCACAGTATAGTAATTACATATACATGTATATGTAGGGCGCAAAATGTGTTTTACGAACAGTCGCTATTTGGCTGAAGTATTGCTGAACACGATATTAAATTTAATTCTTTCTCTCTCTAAAAAGATTTACCACTGACCGCCTAAAACGAGCATGTGAAATTAGATCAGTTTCCTCGCAACAGATATAATGTTTGTTGTACCGAGGAACTAATATGCATATATGCCGCTGGGGAAGTGTAATATAACTCAATGTTATCAAATATTTACGACCTGATTTCTTCAATCATTTGTCCATTGGAAACAACGGAAGTATCGTTGACGTTTACATATAAGCCCTGTCGGAATGTCTCTTGTGGTATTTCCTCTCCGTATCATAAATGTTTAACAGCTGACATGGGGCTTTTTACCCATGCTAATGCCCTTGTTGAACTGCGGAGGTATTCTGGTATCAGTTTGTGAAATGGCCTCTTCAGGACTGACCGTCTTCGATAAGTTTTCCGTTGGCTCGACTAGATCAATACGTCGTTGACGTTTCCAGATTACGAGATATTTTCCCAGCAGTCCAGGGAACCATTGAAGCTCCAATCTCATTTCCCTTGTTCGAAGTGAAGCCGTTTGTGGAAATAGGTTTCGATTTGAATACTAACGCATTTCTTTCTGCGAACGAGGCACAACTACGATGCGCCAAGCCATTCTAAGATGTCAAATTGTTTTCACATAAATCTCCATAGTGTGGCTTATGGAATTTTACGGAATTCTTTTTTTACCGAGTGTTGTCTGGATCAAATGCCCTCACAAATAAACTTGACTTTTCGGAGTGGCGATAATTTCCATGTTATCCATTTGAAGGGTTGATACAAGGCCAGACTAATATCGACTCACAATATCGCTACTCATCTAGTGGCGTTGACCGATTACCCTGCTTACGTGTATAATTAAACTCCTGTCTCATGGGTCACTCAGAGGGTTTGGCAGCTTCATTAACAGTTCTAAGAGAGGTAGTCCCTGTATAAACACAGACAAGTCGTAATTATGGTTGAAAGCCACTCAGTTCCTATCGATAAACAAAAAATTACGGATATAGTATAATATACCGAAATAACCACTTCTTTGGATACATCAAATCAAATTGATACATAAAACGAGTGATGACCACATACGTTTTTAGAGTGTGGTGAACAGAGTTTATCGAGAATAACACTAAACTGTTTTATAAATAAAACATGTTTCCAAGTAGTGTCAATTGACCTCGCCCCCATCCTACCAGAGTGGATGACATATTGAACCTGCCTACCATGATAGGAAGATAAACAAACTAACAGTGATAAACGTCATGTATAAAAATATTTAGGGAATTCCTCCTACCAAAATTAAACCGTTGGTGATGTAATCCAATGCACATGGGAAATAGACTGTTCGTAACACAGTGCAATTTCCCTTTGGATTATCGACAGATGAACCCTTCCGCAAGCAAAACAGAGAAACCTTAATTTGCAAGAAGTTCTAGCAAAGCTCCAGAGCAAATTCGTCATAGTCCAAGCAGACAGTTCCTAATAATATAATATTCATATGTAAATATACTATTACCAGGTGCTGGTTAAGAAATTGAGTGTAAGGATACCATCATCAAATACGTCGTCTTACATCCAAACTGCATTTACTCTGGAAAATTTATTTAACAATCACCACACGCTTCTCAAGGAAAGAGGTATTTGCCTCTCAACCAATCATAGCGACATATCAAAAGCATACAATATGCATAAATCAGCATACAAAGCTAGATTCATAGCTGGTTCTAGAAGCTGCACCACCAAGCTTCTTTCAACGCTGTTGACGAGGGCCCTCCTGGAGGTAAAGGTAGTGCGCCATTATTTCTAAAAACTCAAGCGTTGAATGTATGTGGACATTGAAAAACTCAAAATGTCTTACGGAAAAGCTTGATGCTAAAGGTCACATACCGTACAGACATGTATCCACATGGGATCTCTCGACTCCCTATACTACAATCACTCATGATGACCTTATTGACCGTCTAAGTTGGCTGACCTATATCTGTTCTCTTATCAGTACGACTATATGCTGGCGCTTCAATTCAAAGCCCATTCCTTCTCATTCACCGAACGCTATATAGACAATTTTTTTTGCGGATAATCACTGTATAAATGACACAGCGAAGATATATATCCACCTTCACTGGATTTGAAGGAAGCTACAGATAGCCCTAGCGGCACATCATATTTCGACATATTACAAGCGTCTGGTCCGTCATTCATAATTCAGCCGTCGTCCATTAGAGGATATCCGCGTCCATAATCCAAAGACCTATTCCATATTCAATATAACAGTATTAGCACCAAATTCAAAAAGACAATCATAGTATACATAAACATAGGCTTGTTTGCTGCAAGAGAGAAGCGGTCAACAGTTATATCTCTATGAAAATGAGGGGGGCTTTCTCTCTTGTCAACTTTACGACAAAAGAGATGATTACCATTTCGACATCACAATCCCTTTCGAGACAGCAATATTCCAGTGGGACCTGCATATGGCGTATATATATCGCGCCTAGTAGCATTTGCTAGATCCTGTTAAAATCAACGTCACAAAACATTAGTTCAGAACTTCTCAAATTTGGCATGCTGATAGCAAAAAACGAGCGTAGCGTGCAAGATCTATGATGTTACTTTTCGTAACTAATTCCGCTTAACCCAGGGCTAAGGGCCGTATGAACCCATGTACTTCAAGATCCTCATGTTGTTCATATGAACAGACACAATCAACGCGCGACTGAGATACATCATTCTCTAGATGACGAATTTACTACGATTATCATATGAATTAAGAATACTGGACAACATCAAGATGTCTTGTGGTGGATAAGAATGTCCAGGTGATTAGTGTCCCTTTTCATAACCTGTTCTATTGCAAACAAGGACGGACACTTGTCCCCAAATGTGGAGAATGTGTCCTAGCTGGGTTAGGAGATGGGACCCAGGCACTCTCAGTCACCGGACATTCTTAGCCTCCACACCGGCATCATTGAAAACTGTTGTCCGCTTCTCTCTTGCAGGAAGCTAGCCTAAGTTTATGTATATTATGATTTGTTACTTCTTTTTGAATTTGGTGCTAATGCTGTTACATGAAATATGGAATAGGTCTTTGGATTATGGACGCGGAAATTGCTAAATAGACGACGGCTGAATACTGAATGATGGACCAGATGCTTGGAATTTGGATTTCTTATTGCTCCAACTGAATTCAGGTGCATTGAGTGCTACACAGAAAAGTCGCTAGATTATTGCTGGGCTACAATATGATGGATACTGGATCCAAGATAATTAACGCCGACATTCTTATCTGAGTGAAAGAAAGCTTCTCGCCAATGTCGCATCTCATACCTGCACTCTATTGACTGTACAAATGAAAAGGCTGCTTTTCGTTGTAAGCTCTTGTATATATAATATCCTGCTAATTATGTATTTTCTCTTAGTCTTATGAAGTCCGTCGAAAACAATTGATCACTGTTTCCCTGGATGTTTTCCCGTGACATATGCGCGCTGTAAGCTCTCCTTGCTTCGTGTTTGGGAGAAAAACAGAATCTCCTGGATGAACAGACTAGGACTGAATGGGTGTTCCTCGTTAAATATTGATCTGATAAATACATTCGTGTTGGAAATCTATCTTATCATTTGTTTTCTCGTCTCCAATTTCAGATGGAGGATTGTTCCAGAGAGCCATTATACAAAGCGGTTCGGCGCTCAGTCCTTGGGCAGTAGCTACAGATCCGTTGAAATGTACTCTGGACCTGTCTAGTAATGTGGGTTGTCCTGAAACTTTGGAGAATACCACTTCCTTGATTCTGTGCCTTCGAAATAAAACCCTTTGGGAGTTACTGAATTCCGTCCCAACTCCGCCCAAGTATCACACGTGCTTCGGTCCCTCAGTCAGTCAACGTAGTGGAGCACTCCCAAAACCCGTGAATTTTTTGCTCACAGATCCGACTTACGACTCTCCAATCCGTTTGATGTTTGGCGTCACAAAACACGAGGCGATCAAATATTTGAAAGAGGATGACGTCGAAGGCAAAATGTCGGAAATGAGAAAGAAGAAAATAATGCGAACATTTGTGCATAATTTATTCACCTATCAAAAACAGCGCTTGTACGAGATATTGGAGCACGATTACACGGACTGGGAAAGTTCCCTCGAGCGTCGGTCCAGAAGAGACAACACACTCGAATTACTCAGTGATGGCCTGTACGTCGCTCCTATGATGAAAGCAGGATTACATCATGCCGAGAAAAGTGATACATTTTTCTACAGTTTTAGCTACTCATCCCGTGCAGAAAACATCCCTCATTGGTCCGGGAGCATTCACGGAGAAGAATTACCATACGTGTTTGGTGCGCCCCTTGTGGACGGATTATCTCCCTTCACATCAGAATTCAGCAAATCCGAACGTATGCTCAGTGAAGCTATAATGAGATATTGGACGAACTTTGCGAGAACTGGGTAAGTTTATTCTCTAATCACAAGGATGGTGCAATTTATTACAGAGAATTCTTCGTAGACACAGATACTTGGCGCTATATATTTGTCGAGATCACACCTTAGTCACAAGATATTCCTCAAATCGACATTTAATTTTCTTCGCTCATAAATTTACACTTCGGCGGCTAACATCATTTCGTACATTAAAGTTAGATGGTATGGTATCATGTGGAATATTGAAGCTTCCGGATTTTGATTTAACGCTCGCAAGCTTGGTATGTTTGATATATATCTAGCCAACTGTTTCTGTGCCGAACTAGTCTCCTTTGTGGCCATTTTTCTTTGTCGTGTAGCTGATTGTCAGCCATACCGAATACTGTAACTGCGCTTCTATATAGAGTTTGGTTAATCACAAGCTATATCCAAACATATCAAGACTGGACTCAGTGTTTGGATTTGATGTACTCTCCGAAAGAATTTTCTCTGGAGAAAATTGCTAGACATGACCATCTTTTAGAAGATACAATGGAATGGCCACCTGAGTGCCCTTTCCTGTGCCAAATCTCTTCAACACAAATCTGTGTGGAGACTTAGCACCGCCAACTTTGTTGACAAGAAGCTAATCACGAGCGTATACGTCTAATTGGTTTATCTTCCAATCGCAGGTTGAGGTCATTACAGAGATCTCTCTGCCCGCTGTCGAAATTGAACAGTATCGATCATGGCACGGGTTTGATGGGCCAGATGGTGGACTTCCAGGAACTTAGGCTTTGAGCAAAATTGAGGATTACGGTAGATTCACCATGTGCCCTTTTTACCCCATCTGTAAACCGATATCTCCGATTTACTACTCCGCCAATGCGGTATCGAGAGGAAATTGCTGCAATTCCAAGCAGTCCTACTTTTTTACACGCCGACCTGGCGTGACAGGTTGTGTTGTGTTTAGGCTTCAAAAAGATAAATCCAGTGCTAAAAGAAATTAGATAAATATTTTGGAGCAATCGAGAAATAAGAACAAAAACTAGGATTTCTTTATGCAATACATAACCCAGTTCTAGCCTAAGATTCATGATAGTTTATGCAATTGATTTTAAATAAGGCAGGGTTTCGACGCGGATCAAATCAAGTAGAAATGGTCAAGGTCTCAAAAATCTAATGGCTTGAAATGATTGGATTGGATTTGGCATACCAGTTTTTGCTTCGATCCTCAATCGGCAAAAAATCGCCTTTAGCTTGGGACAGATTATCATCTCACGATAGTGTTAGATGAGCTATATTATTTTATGGAAAGTTTAATCAAATCAAATGGAAAATTACCTCATTATAATAATAGTCCCTTTTAAGTTAATTAATTCTGATGCCATGGAATGATGCCAAATATTGCCGAATTGTTCTCTCTATCAAGAGCACGCGTAAGCGGTCACCTCGCCGTTGACTTTCTAACGAAACAAGAAAAAAAAATTTCTAGTTTAAGAGTAAGTCTGTTGGCCGTAGAGTAATGGGGAATGGTTTATCCACGATGCCAGCTATTGTATTATAAATTCCATCGTCTGCATTTGATGAGTTCATTGTTGTAAAATTTTGCAGTCTTCCAGTCACTCGGTGGTAACACCGAACACAGTCTAGGAACGGGATACAACATTCTCTGTCTTCAAGACATGTAATCCCAAAATTCACGCTGAACGTACGTTATCATATATGATGAACACATGACGATCCAATCCGACTAAGCAGCATTCATTCATTCAGACAGACAGACAGACATACAGGCAGTTTGTTCACGATCTGCCTTAATATCTACTATTTCTACAAAAATCGTCATCAGAAAAAGCGAGGCGATGGCGTCACATGATCCAGATATTGTGTCCCAGCTGTTCGATCGACTCTTCTGCCGAAATCTCTAGATTGGCTTTCAAAATTGGTTAAGAGTTAAGCCTGACCCTTTCGACCGTTAGTCGCGGTTAAGATTACTTTCTCGGTGGGTGTTCAGTCGTTTTGGTAAGCTCTACTAAGGCTGAATACGGATATCCCTTTAGAACGATTTCGGTCTAGACGGACAAATTACTCTACAAAAGGCGACCACGCGCGACGGCAAATTATATTCCAATAAATAGGTTGATTCTTATTGTGTTCACGACGACTGCGGTCTAATAATATACAAAAGTATATTGTCGAAGTCCCATTTCTTGTGATAACATTCGTGTTTTCAATACTTGTCAATGTGTTAATATCGTACTGGAACAGACATTCTTGATAAAGTACATGTCTTTCCATTTGTGTATGGTGTTTTGCCAATGCTTGATTCTGGGTCTGGGCCCTGTTATTCTACTGGCAGTTTGACGAGAGCAATTGCACGAACAATGGATACTTTCCATATCGAAGAATTCCTCGCTGTGCCGAGGCGTTGAATTTACCTATCATTTGACCTTATCGCATCCAAACCTATCGAAGAACGTCTCTGTGTCCAACAGAACGAATATCTTCTGTAACACCAGGAGAAACCTCTTCAATACATAATTCAATGCATTTTGAACGTTTCTGGTCAAATTCGTCAGTTTTATTCTTTGATCTTGATTTAGTCTTCGTGTATTTTTTTGGACCATGCCACAATAGCTAGATAATTTGTTAATCAAATAATAGATAGATAAATGAGATAATTCATTATATATAATGTCGTTGCCAAATACTGATTTGTTCTCCGAGAAATAATTGCGTATTTTCTCCTTAATTACTACAACTCGACGCACTGGTCACCTACGGGAGTATAATACAAACTCCTTGCCTGTGGCAACAGCATAATTTTTCTCAAATTCATTGAAAAATGTTCATAGCATTTTTAACCCTTGCTATGCTATGGAATAATTCGCCGGTGTTATAATTAAGACATTCCATTAATTTAAATTTTTGTTAGTTTACTTGTCGGCAGCTTTGTGAGTTATTTAAAGGAAGCACGGAAGTCATATAATTATGAGGCTCAGTGAATGTATCAAAAAGCCATAGACGCCGTACAATATTAACCTTCATCTTCCCACACAGGCTATCTCATTGACCAACACAAGACCACCTTCTTTTGTAAAGATGCTAATACTAGATGAGCCCTAATGGGCAAAGCTCATAAGTTGATTTAGTGAACGTTTTCACAGCAGCATTGCGAGAGGCTGCCTTTTTCCCACTGTGCCCGGTCTCTTGAAAAACGGATCGAACAAATATATCAAGAGTATGTTATATAGCGATTCCAGCATCTGATAGCAGCAACGGAAATATCGCGATTGCCCGACTGATAAGAAAGCGGTGGTGATTCATCCCACGTCCGTATTATACGGAATCATATCGGTTCAATTTTTTTTCATGTTCACTGACCACTTACTTGAAAACAGCAATGTCAGTATCAAATCATCGAATCTGGGGTTGGTAGTGTGTACATGTAAGACTGATTTATTTGATTCACAGGTTATTCGCCATAGAATAAAGAATACTAGTTATACCATTTCGACAGCGGCGTGGTAGAACCACAGACCAATGAGTCTAACCCATGCGTCCGGGCTTGGCACCATTGTCGAATTTACAAACAGTCATCATGGAATTATTTTATTGATCAAATCACAGTTATTGTCCATAAGTAACTGCAAATCACAGAAATATTAGTCATGTGACCAGGATGACGGTGCAGGTGCCGATATGAGGAATCGAATTTTGTGCAGCATTTAGTGGTGAGAGCGAATGCCAACTGCGTTATCCCGAT
>JAVTVY010055079.1:0-30600 GCA_036873755.1 Hanleya hanleyi | reverse complement strand
AACGAACCTCCGTCCGTGTGTCGCATATTCGATAGAACCCAGTGAAACCTGAGAGCAGGTGAAGGGAACCAGTCAGGTCTGAAATATGCCCAATGCTTGACAGAACGCAGTAACATCTCGTGGCAGGGGAAGGAGAGGGCATGTAAAAGTATTCAGGAGGAATAGACCTCAACCCTGATGACGTATTATACCGCTTTCAATCACGTGATAAATTGTGCATTCATTCATCTGCATGACAGGTGATCATTTATCCAGAAGTCTAGCATCGAATATGTAACACGAAACTAATTAAATTGTCAACGCACAGTACATATGCCACAGCGCGTGAAGTCCTATATGTAATCCGAAACACCAAACTAAATCTTGCTCTTCCGGCTGTGCCAGTCCAGGAACCTCGCGCTGGCAATGAAGTTGATGTCACGTTACATGAGGGAGGTGACAGGCTAATTGAATTGTGTAAACGATCCCCTCCAGCCATTTAATTGTCATGGATATTGGGGGCCTGCATTGCATCAAGGGATAGAAGTGGGATTTTATTGTCATGGATGTAGAGGGCCTACGTCATCAGGTTCCAGGCATATTAAACTCAACATAAGAAGGGTTGCAGAAAAAAATGCCGGCGTACTGACAATAAATAATATGATCCCACAGCCAAATATACTGACTGCATATTTCTAAAACTTCACAAGAACCACAACTGATTCATGTGATGATTTGTCTCCGACCCACGTTTTTATTGTAGCTGACCATGTGGTTGTCTTGTATATAATGGGATATTCGTCCTCTTTGGATACGAGGGTATACATCATACGTACTTAGGTAACATGCTGTATAGGAGATCTTCGGCCTTCTGTTTTTCTTCTAAGTAGTCAGCCGTCCTCTCTTCCACCAGCGACTCCAGATTGTTGGCGTACTGTTCCATTCGGGAAAGAAGATTGTCCAAGATGTTACCCTTGTCCCCGTCCCTGAAGAACGGAGAATTGAGAAAACTTGCAGAAAAAATCACATAATGGTCCGATCGAATACGTGCCAGTATATGACAAAAGCCGACAAGTCGATCAGGAACGACGCTCTAGCCCACTGAGTCACACTGACGCTCTAGCGCACTGAGCCACACCGACACTCTATCCCACTGAACCACACCGACGCTCTAGCCCCATGAGTCACATCCCTTCCAATCATGAAAGTGAGGCGTGTATATTCTTCACTCTTCACAACACGTTTGGGGTGAGCACTTTTTGACTTAAAAAATCTTGATTTTTAACGTTTCGTATACACGATTGTTTAGGTTATAAACATGAGGCGTTTAGGTTATAAACACGCAGGTTTATAAAACCTAGACACACGTGTTCAAAACCTAACCACCGATATCTTTAAACCATAAACACGTTTAGACTAAAACGTGCTTTCAACCTCAACCTCACTTTCAGCGTTGTAACCCTAAAACATGTGATGTACAATATAGGGATAGATTATATAATGAGCTAACTGAAGGATGGCCGAAACAGCCTCATCCTACATGCACATTCCAAGATCCATATCTTTACATATATCTCTGAATTCAGAAATTGTTCTCAAAGAAAACAGTCAAGTATCTCGTTTACCTGTCTGGCGAAATCATTTGTTAGAGACTAAAACTAGCGTTTTAGAAATACATGTAAATGCGCTTTGTTTCGGAGATTACTTAAACAGTATAAAAGCAATTTATTTTAACCTAACTGATATTTTGTTTACTCTCTTTGGAGCATTCACCCTGTGTTATAGTTGCCAGGTTGGAGAGTCTACTGACGTCATTTATCTTGATCAACTTCTTCCAATGAGACAAAAATAGATCCCCGACCATTTTTCTATCAACAAGTATCATCGACTGTCGGTATACTCCATACAATGATTGAAAAATTGGATGGCATCGGCCCAACCGCTCTCCAAGATTATTTCGGTAAACACATCTATTTACCTCTAATCCACACGGAATAATGTTTATCAAAAATTTCCTTTGCTCAGCAATTTAAAAACAAATAGGAATATTGGCTACAAAATTGGCGAATAAAATTTCCTTTTACAGTATGCCTCTGTGATAAACCGGAATAACGAACGTAACAAGTTTACTTCAAACAAGTAGGCCTACAGCATACTCTTCTCCGTTCCATGGAAAAAGCGTTCCGCAAAATAAAGCCTTATATTGGACACAATGTTGCAAACAAACAGTTGTTTATGCTGTAGTGCGGGTTTCTCGTCATCGGGGACGCAGGAAACTCTAACGAATCATGTAGCGCGAGTTTTGGCTTCCCTCCGTGTCCCTGGACCACTTCTTGGTCTACTCACAGTAATGTTAAATTTTACAGTCAGCGTATAGAAATGGATTTTTCCGTTTGTCTTACATAATAGAAACCTGGTGTGAATACATGTAGCTATGTATCTGTGGTTCTAATGTGGTCAGGGTAAGCAAATAAAATCTATAATTTTTAGATTTGTTAGAATCGACCATTAATGAAAAGAATACTTAGCACATTGTAGACATTAGGGCGGTGGAATAGAACAAATCACGTTTTAGGTGCATGCCTTCTAATAGATTGCCAGATCAATACGACATACAAACAAACGAACGCGTTGACCGCGTTTGCTAACCTGGGATATTAGTGTGGCTCACTAATGCGTCGTAATGAAGATGGTCGAAATGAAACATTCGACATCTGGAGCATTTTGATATGAATACGGTCTATTTGGCGCAGGACTGTCTGTAGTTTAACGCAGCTTACGAGTTATATTTAGCCCAAACTCGAACCACCTGGGTCATCTATACGCGGTAAGACTGACCCTGGGATCGTGTGTATTCATTTTCGGCCTATTTTCGGCAACTATATGAGAATTCCTCGAAATCAAAACCACGTGATGTCGTCTGCCAATCAGCTAAACCGACGTAACTCCAACGTAACCCGCCATTTTCAAGTCATGTGCTGTCCTACTTGTTCAAAATTACAGATCTACAACACCTCTTGGACGATACAGAAGTTATTCATATCTGCATATTTTGTAAGCTCAGACAATATATGTTTCAGAACTAGTAGGAAAAGCCTGTAATTTATCAGATTTCGGAAGTCTGTCCTCCGTTGGATGAAGACCGAACAGTATACGGTAAAGTATCGGATATCGCTCCGCAATAATGGCGACACACGATTCCTAAGTCATCTTATGTATGGCGAAGTTTACGCAAATGGGGCCAACCCAACCGGCCCACTGGGCTGATACGCAAGCGCAAGCTGACGTATTCAATTCTAGCCCCCAATCGCTCTCTAATGTTTGGAGGTGGGCGACTCAGTCCCCTTCTAGCCCGGAACGGCCTCTCTACATGAGATGGCGTCATGAATCTGTAACAACCTGTAACCATTTCGGTCATCTATACGCGGTAAGACTGACCCTGGGATCGTGTGTATCCATTTCAGACTACTTTCGGCAACTGCTAGAGGGAATTTCCATAAATCAATACCACGTGACTTCGTCAGCCAATCCGCTAAAGTCTACCGACGTAACCCCAACGTAACCCGCCATTTTCGAGTCATGTGATGATCTACTTGTTCAAATTTACAGATCTACCACACCTCTTGGATGATACGAAAGTTATTCATACATATATATTTTGTAAGCCCAGGCAATATCTGTTTCCGAGGTATGTATGAAAACCTGTAATTTATTAGAGTTTTCGAGTCTGTTCTCCGCCGGATGAAGGCCGAACAGAATCCGGTAAAACACCGGATATCGCTCCGCGATAATGGAGACACACGATTCGCAAGCCATCTTATGGATGGCGAAGTGTACGCAAATGGAATCTGTAACAGCCAGTTCGTTATATTTGTTCTTGTTTAGCTTTCGTAATACATCTGTTTGAGAGTTATAACTGTAAATTTAATTCACGATACTCTAACAAAGATGGCAGGCTTTCCGATGGTAGTAGAATATTGGAACTACTTCGCGATCACGGAAGCTTTATGGGAGTGATCGGGTCACAAATAAACAAATGCACTTTTCCTTTCAAGGTCAACGACAATGAAAACATGCAGACTCCTAACCACTGTGGGTACTTTGAGGCACAGTGGCGTGGGTGTCTTCGTCAATGTTGTTGTTGGGATTATATATATATATTTTTTTATTTCAAGAATATAATTATTTCCCAACTTTTCATACACCACAATGTCAGTGGATGTCATAAAAATGTTTTCTGTAGGACCTACATCGATCTACATACACCTCCTTTACTAGATCTGCATCTAAATGACAATTGACGCAACTATAATGTAAAAGCCGTATACAGACTTTCGCCAAGAATCCCGGTATACGGGTGTCTGCAGACAACCAACAGTAAATAGATGAGCGGGCGTGGACTATGGTGAAAACTCAACGGGCGTGGAAAATGCCATAAAGTAAGTTCTCATGCGGATCCCGTACCGAGATTCGTGGCGAATTCTTTAACATTATAGTTGCGTCACTTTTCATTTAGATGCAGATCTAGTAGAGGAGGGGTATGCAGATCGATGTGTGTCGTAAAGAGATTATTTTCATTACATCCAATGTCATTGTGGTGTCTGAAAAGGTGTGAAATAATCATATTCTTGAAAACAAGATATATAAATAATCACAACAACAAAATCGACGAAGACACTCACTGCTACCCAAGCCACTGTGGTTTGGGGCCAACCGAGACGCTGTAAACATTGTCATGAGCGAAACCCTTCCGTCGTTTGAATAACGAGAAACTGCGAATGGCCGTCTAAATTCAAAATGGCGCAGGTCGAAGACGCATCGCTGGAGGGGAGGCAACTCACTGCCACTATCTCTCAATATCTATTAAAACTGACTGACAGTCATACAGTCTATATTTGAGTTGTGCCGTGAGCATACTGGTGCTTTGATTATTCCCACTAAATCGCGGGATTTTGGGTAAATACATATTATACGATTAGCAATGTATGCAAGTAGAATGTTTTTTTTTCTATGCTGACTAGTTCTGACTATTTTTAAAAAAGTACCGGTAGTTGATATCTTGCTGACGAGAGTTAGCTTCGAAATATCTGATGTCATCTGACCAAACCTGTCATGTTGAGGACATTGTGTGGAATAATGCTCAACCGCATTTTCTAGTCCGCATGATGTACACGACAAACTTTCCATAATCTTCAGCCTTACAGGTAAGGATTGTACGGACTAATTTCATGGAAAAATTTAAATTGCAACTGCTTGATCTGAAATTCCACAGGTAGGCTATTATGTAGGAACCAAATATCTGTTATTAGAATTTCTGTAGTAGGGTTACTCAATTTGGTATAGATAAAAATCGGTGCATTTCTATCATTCAATAATTTGTAAAAGTATTTACAATTAACTCGAGGACAGGCCACAAAAAGAAAGCGATTGAAATAGTTTCGAATATTCTGAATATTTATTCAATAACTTCGGTACAATGAAGCCATGCACTGCAAAAACCATCGTGTAAAAATAGTAGGGATTGAGATGAGGGAAAAATATATTATTTTCTATTTCTGGCAGAGTAGTCTCCCTTCATCTGGAAATCTGTAAAGCAAGTCGGTGTCATACTTTATCGAAAATAGATTTAGATTTCACTAAAATAATCTCATTGTTCCAAATAACCTCATGAAGTAGGTCTATATCTTGTTGGTCCGTAATCATTTACCAATATAATAAGATTTTTTTTATATAATATTCGGACACTGATTTCTTAGTTTTGTAGGTTCAAAGTTCCATTTCAATGGATAAGCAACAAATCCGCTTGTCTGAATACATCAATGGCACTCAAACTTCCAGAATGGTTTTTTTTTTCACTAAGATATCTATGAAGCTATACCAATGTCAATTAGAAAGTAAAATCTCTGGCATTTATATCACCATCTGTTAGGGATTCACTTAACTTTTCCTTGTGGCAATTCCAGATGAGCTGGAAGATGTCTCTTTTGACGAAACGACAGATATATGGTTGGTAATATAGGATCGGTTAGCTAGATAAGAGAGTAGATAATCCCTCGCACTTAGAGAGTAAAGATCTTCCAAATATTGTCAGATTTCGTAACGACCAAATTTTAAAACTTTTTTTCGAATTCTGCCCAGCGTGCTAACATTGTGTTTTTGTTATGACTTTTTTGAATTCCTAAAATTTTGACTGCACCACTAGCAGTATTTAATTGCGGCATATGTACATATTTAACTTTTCTCTTAGAAAGCGGCGATAATGTACATCTAACGTGCTGGGAACCGGTATCAGAGTTCCCAGAGTACCATAAGAGTTATCCCCCTTGAGATTACACTTTCTTGTGAACGGTGCTTGACCGAGTACTGGTACCATTTGCGTGCACTTCGCCATCCATAAGATGGCTTGCGAATCGTGTTTCGCCATTATTGCGGAGCGATATCCGATACTTTAACGTATATTGTTCGGTCTTCGTCCGGTGGAGAACAGACTCGAGCAATCGGATACATTACAGGCTTTTCATACTAGTTCTGAACAGATATCGTCTGAGCTTACAAAAGGTACAGATATGAATAACTTCCGTGTCGTCCAAGAGGTGTTGTAGATCTGTAGTTTTGAACAAGTAGGATACCACATGACTCGAAAATGGCGGGTTACGTGGGGGTTACGTCGGTAGAGTTTAGCTGATTTGCTGACGACACCACGTGGTTTTGATTTCGGGGAAATTCCCTCATATAGTTGTCGAAAATAGGCTGGAAAATGTACACACACGATGTTGATTACAACATTACCGTGAAATGTGCCAAACGACACTCCAAACCAAATGATTTCTGAGACCGCAAACTGTGTTCTGAGACGAGCACTTTTCGTCCGTCTGAGCTGATCACATGGTACACAGGGACGCAACTGTCACATTTTTTTTTCACGAATGAATCGAGAGTTACTAAGTAAGCGGAACACAATAAAGGTTAGCTATGATATTATCCAATAATAACACAGCTGAGCATTTAATGCGGGATGACCTTTGACGGAAGTGACGTCATTAACTGTATTTTAACCTATCAGAATACATAGTCATTTAAAAAATTTCCTGGCTTTTGTTTTACTTTTACTTATTATAAGCTTATTATATTAACACTAAGACCCTAACAGTCAAAGAATACAAATTGACCAACGCAAGGCGAGGGCACAGGATCTCTTCTCGAAATCTATCACTAACCGTGCACCTGACAGTTTTCGAAATCTTTGGCAAACCAAACCTACTGTTTGAACCGAGTTGCGTTCAGTGTCCCAAACAAGCCTTTTACCTCTTATGCCACTTGTTTCGACTGGTTATCTATACCCTTGTTCCCAATTAAGCCGAAGATAGGTAGAGGCCACAATTTTGCCTTTTACATTCTGTTACAATCTTGACTGGTTTTGTCAGTTTTTAGCATTTGTCGTTTAACTAGCAGGCGTTGTCGCCTTAATGTATTTAATAACGTAATAAATGTATAATTAGAACGCAGTCCAAACAAAAGCGCATCAAATTTAACCCAATATGCCGCTTACTTTTATGGTATAGGTCAGTAGACTAGGTTACTCTCCCTGCAATCAAAACTGAAGATAGGAAGCCTCAGGCAATTTGAATTTACGGCAGTTTTGTTGTTCACTGTCGCTAAAAGACGGATTTACAACCAAGGAAAAAACGAGATATGATCATTCTGAAGCAAGTTTAAACTACAAACGAATCCAGTGTATGCGAATCAAAGTATTAAACGACGACAACCGAAAAGAGTCCGCTCCTGTCTAGATTTAGGGAAAATTTGAAAACAAAACGGTAGACGTCACCTGTCCTTCGTCTTGGAAAGCAGGGGAGATAATAAGTCCAATCGTTCAGCAGCCCGGATTTACTTACTTATTGAGCTTTCTGACGATGGACTTCAGGCTTTGGAAGTCGGGTCGTTCCGCAGGATCCTCGGCCCAACAACGACGGATGACAGATGCCAAATCATCGCAAGGACAATCACAGTCTTCCATTGTGGGCCGGAAGTAAGGCTTCATTCCGTCCTTCAACTTCTGGTATATATCTACATTTATAAACTACATCTATCACCGTACATACAGGTATACCCATGCAACATTTGAAGAGGCTCGGAATTCCATAAAGTCTACCTGCATAGTCTTAACAACAACAACAACAACAACAACAACAGTGCATGAACGATAAAAACATTGTCGATCGTTTATTCTTTTCAGCTCGAGAGTCAACCTCCCCACAGCGCATGCTCCATTTCGCAGGCTCCAATAACATCCCTGCCTCCAATAGCGGAAGTTGACCTTTACTACGTTGCTGTGACGTATAGGGGAAACCAACCAACGCACGGTTCAGTTTGAATCCGACCAAACAACTCCTTTAGTGTTGCACATGAGCGAACTACTTTTCATATGCTCTGTCCAGATAAACAGGGAAAATTATCTCCAGATAATTCTTTTTAACGCTAGGTCAACGGAGGTATTATGCAGACTTGAAAAGTAATCAAAATTTTCGTTAAACATCTATTTTACTATATATGATGTCACTTCCGGCGATGTGCGCGAAGGCCCCGAATCCGGTCCAAAAATCTGACTGGTGGCTGGGGTGTTATTAGACCCCCAGCGAGGTGGTTGCTCGAGAGTATGTACGGGAAAACACATTGTTCACGCCAGGTAGCGTTAAACAAGCAACTTTCTAAATCGTCTTGTTAAATTTGTTAATTCAGTAACTTGGTTTTAACTGGATAAATTATTGTTTCGCTTGGCATTCATAGCTGTACCATATATAACGAGGAGTACTCAATACTGAATAACAGTATTGTTCAACAAACTATAAGCAGGGTGGGATGGGGCTGTCAATAAACATAATAATAATTATATTTCAGAATTTTCGTTATTTTAGGATTACACTATTTTAGTATGGCACAGATTCTATTACTGAAAATAGGTCGAGTGCCATGCGGGATTCGAACCAGCCACCACCTTTTTTTGTCATTTAGAAAGTGATCGTATAAAGTATTTTCGTTACTTTGGGAATACAATATCTTAGTATAGCACAGATTCTAGTGCAGAAAATTGGTCGAGTGCCGAGCGGGATTCGAACCAGCGACCCCCAAAGTAAGGCACATAATCGCCTGCGCTGTATGTTGGGAATCTGAACCACTCGACCAACGGGCCTCCCACAAGACTAACGGTCTGCAACCTCCTATTTTGTGGGAGGCACGTTGGCCGAGTGGTTTAGAAAGCCGACATGTAGTGCTGGCGACTAGGTGCCTTACTCCGGGGGTCGCTGGTTCGAATCCCGCTCGGAACTCGACCAATTTTTTTGCACTAGAACCTGTTCTATACTAAGATAGTGTAATCCCAAAATAACGAAAATGCTGTTGCACCATCACTAGTTTCTAAATTGACAAAAAAACATTCTTCATTATCATATTCAACAATAGAAATACCTTGAGGGCCAATGTCTCCATCGCTGCGGCTAAGATGAAAAACCCCCGACCTGTAGACGATTTCCTGACATACGATAGCGAAACTGTAGACGTCACCTTTCTGGGTACCTTCAGGAGGCCTGTTATGCATTCTTAATAACTCCGGTGTTGTCCATAATTTATCTATAATAATAATATACTTTGTATTATTTGTCACATACAATATAGATCTCCGTAGTGAGGCCAACAGCATTCAGAGGTAATCTGGCGGCGCCGAATACACATGACTGATTACAGAGTTGTCTCCCTTGCTATATTGCTGAAAACCCATTCTCGTGTTTAATACCGGGTATTTTGCAAATAATTCTAAAATTTTTTTATCAAAATAAAATGTACAACAAGTTGCACTGGAGCAGTTAATATGAGGACCCTATTGGACATCGAAATTTCTGCAAAACAGATACTTCATTGCAGTTATATTCCTCGACATATCGCTGAAAAAGTTTTTATTAAAAAACTCCCAACATATATACTTTCAATAATATCTGCTTGAGCTTCAAACAAATATGGTACGATTAGGTCTCTATTAAATTGATCACTTTAAAACACACTATACCGGCTAATTCTGGAGAATATTCTTTCAAACTTTCCAATAATAACTCCTTATACCTCTTTCGAATTTGGTAAGGTCTCGATCCAATAGTTTGATCATTTTAATAAACATTATAACAGGTGATTCTAAAGAACGGTCTGCCTATACTAAGCCCTAATTACTTTTCACAGTTAGGCTCAACCCAATGTTAGATGTATACTGACGTTAAATTGATCGTAAACCCTCAAGTAGTTTCCATCAAATGAAAGACTATTACGAACAGTGTCGGAAAATATGTATTTTAATTTTTTACGATTTTATTACACAAAGTAAACTGCAATTAAAGCATGGTATTCTATGGTGGTCTGTTGCAATCATATGTAGGTCCAGTGACGTCACACTGCCTTAATACATATATTTCAAACTTTGTATGCAGTTTCCAGTGCTTGATTCAAGCTTAAGGTGTGTATACTTTGAGTTTCAACACAGACTCACTGTTTCAATGTGCATGTTCCAAAATCTGGGAAATTAAATGGAAGATTCAAATTGACTTGATACTCATGAGTCACCATCTCCCAGATTTTGGTGAAACATGCACATTAGAACAGTGAGTCTTTGTTGAAACTCCAAGTATACACACCTTAAGCTTGAATCAAGCATTGGAAAGTGCATACCAAGTTCGAAATATATGTATTAAGGCAGTATGACGTCAATGGACCTAGATATGATTGCAACAGTCCACCATAGAATACCATGATTTAATTGCGGTTTACTCTGTGTAATAAAATCGTAAAAAATTAAAATAAATATTTTCCCACACTCTTTGCAATGGTCTTTCATTTGATGGAAACTTTACTTGAGGGTTTAATCTCTTTTGCCAAGTTTTCGTGTTCCATAAAAAGTGTTTATAACATGAACAGGGTGTCATTGACATGTTTTGAAATGTGTGAACTCTCTAAAACTACTTCAAGTGAAGATTTCCGTCAAGTAAGAGTGGAAATTCTTCTCTCTCAAGTTCAGTGAAATTCACAAAAGTGTGCGTGAAATTTACTCATGTTTGAGTGATATTCACTCAAATTTCACTCAACATTGAGTTGACTCAACTAAAGTTGAGTGACGTCGATTCCACTCAAGTTGAACTCAACTTGATTGGAATTCACTCTACTTAAGTGGAATTTTTCACTCAAGTGTTTGAGTGGAAGGAGTTGCCACTTTAATTTGAGTTATATTTCACCCAAGTTTTTCAGAAAGTAGAACCTTTAACATATTTAGGCCTAAACATGCGTCCAAATACCAGAATCGGAAATGAGACTCAAAACGTGTTTATCTCCAAATCATATGTAATTTCATGCATGTGTTGAAGCATTGACGTTGGAAAATTTATCCAGCGAGACATTTGAGCCATTCACACCCGTGTGTACTGTACAATTTTGCGGTAAATTTTAGTCATGTACTGTCATTTTACTGCAGCCAAGTTTCCAGTAATGTACTGTGAAATGTACTGGCAAATATTGCTAAGTACACTATTTAATGTACTTCTGACACCAATTTACTGTGAATTCTTTAAATTTACTGTATATTTTACAGTACTAAAACTTGGCTGCAATAAAACATCAGCACTTTACTGTAAATTCTCAGTATTTTACAGTGTACGACACTTACTGTTATAATATGAAAATGTGTTTAAATCGGCTTCATCCTCTTCATCACGTATAGAATGGAGACCAAAGTCTGTGATTTTTAACACAAACCGACTATCCACCACACAATTGGTACTTTTCAGGTTTCCATGACTCCTCACTTCACTACTGTGTAAATACGCCATCCCCTGTATAGAAATAAAGGTAACAGAAAATCTACAAATAATCGTATTATTTAACCCTATCTGGCCTGGGCTTTTTGAGACCTGTCCAGGCCGGAGGGGGGGGGGGGCCGAAATGCCCCCCCCCCCCTAATTATTTTTCTTACCCCTTGAGCTAGGGGGCTGAAACTTGCCACACTATACCCTTGCGTCAAGCTCTACTAGAAAATGTAAAAAAATCCAAGATGGCCGCTCTGCGTCACACTGACGTCATTTTCAAAAACGGCATTTTTTCGTCGATTTTTCGGTCGGATTTTCCAAATTTTTTATTTATGCAATTTCTCCGCAAAAACTGCATGATAAATTAGTAAATATTATTGTGATGTGAAATAAAATAGTCTTTGCCCACTTTTCATCGCGGAAAATCAGAAATTTTGAAGAAATATGACAAAAACATCACTTTTCTGGTACCCCACGTGGTCGCGATCTCGAATTTACCCATGATCCTCTGCTCGAGGGGGTTATGCAAATAGGCTCAAAATGACCCCAATATGATAAACTATAAAGTCAAGGAGTTTCAGCTCACCATTTTTGTCGTTCCGAACATAGCGCAGAAAGTTTGGTACGGGGGGGGGGCATTTGCCACCCCCCGGGCCAGGTAGGGTTAATAATATGTAGTTTATATACAATTTTTTTAATAACTCAAACTCGACATTCGACCCTCATCCATAAAGTATTTACAAATTCATAATTGTAACACACCACGCCTGCAGCCATGAAATGAATATACAGCTAGTTTATATGAATTTATTTAGTCTGACAGATAAATGTAGTCGGCGTCACATTACTTGTCTTTACTTACAAAATACGGTTTGAGATGTAACTAGCTTAAAAATATCAAATAATAACCGTTTTGAAAAAGCACAATAACAAGTGACGCGTGTTACGAAATAACGATACAATAATCCCATATCAACGAATTATGAACATCTGTATATGACTGAGGCGGCCGGCGAAATAGAAAAAAAGACATACAGTGTACTCGGAAATAACTCTTTTGAGCGAGACACTGGTTTTGTGTTCCAACCTCACCACGATTTTTTTGTTCTAATCTTTGGCTAAATCTTGAAGTTTCAGACGCAAAATAATTGTAATTGCCGGTAAATGAGTGAGTAGTAGGGTTTAACGCCGTTTTCAACCTTGTTTCACTCATATCACGACGGTGCCTACCTGTGCCAGAACACGAGAGTGCTCAAACTTCCTAATACCCTGGACACTGATCAGCCCAGCCAGAACAGCACCCGGTCACTCATGAAACTCAATTGCATATGGACTTGAAGTTGATCTTGAGATTTTTTAGGAACTTATCCTGGTAAGAAAAATAGGAAATAGGACCACCCCCCCCGAAAAAAAAACAAAGTCACAGGGCGCCTATTTTCATGTGTTGAAGCCGTTTTGGCACCGGAATTGTATTGAAAATAACACAAATTGTGTTAGAATCAACACTAATTTGTGTTGAACTGAACACAATTTTGTGTTGATATATGAAGTTTAACACAAACCTTGTTGATTTCAACACAGAGCCATTTTATCACAAAATTGTGTTAAAACAACACACTTTTTTTCGCAGTATAAACCTAACCCTAACCCAAATTCTAATTCCAAAATAACCTCAATATTACTCACCCTCACTATATCTTGCATGAGCGAATAGCGAAACATCCAATCCAGTTTGATCTGTTCATTTTCTAAAACGTCCTGAAACGGGAGGTAAATGTTGATACACTCAGATAGTATGATTACCTCCCTTTGACTACTACGATATGGTGAAAAGTTATATTCGAAGCCGATTGGAAAAGTATAATACATTGAATTCTCTGTACATGATATTGAACACCGAAGAGTGTTACCTGCGAATAATCTAGAATATTAAACTTAAGATGGATGAGGAAGATCATATGTTGACTTAATAAAAATATTTTGATAAACGTATTTTTCAGTCAACTGTGTCCATTATTGGTGCACTAAATGTCAATTTTAGAAATACATCTTGAATAACAAATGCAGGATCTTCGGGTTATCTAGCTAGATGAAATATCCAGTTCGGGAAAAAACTTCAATAACTCTGGAACTTTAGTATTATGTAAATTTCCTGTTATATATGCCAAAAATGCTGGAAAACAAAAATGTGAAAGTTAAATAAACATTATAAATGTCTCACATTTTATTCAAAAAGGTATTTGGAAATTACAGTTTTGAAAATTGAGACAAAAAATAATATCAAATTATTTTTTTATGGCGCAGACATATATACCACCACACGACTCTAAAAAGCACACACATCAAATTTCAGATCTGTATTGTTAATAAGTTTATATTAACAAGAGATATTGCATATTTTCAAAACCGAAATTTTTTCCTGTGGTTCACAACGATTCGACTTTAAATCTCTTACCTGTAAACTCCCCTTCTGACAGTACTCTGTAATTATACACTGGTTTGGAGGATCGATACATGAACCGATAAACCGGCACAGATGATCGTTCTGTAGGTCTTTGATCTGAAAATACAGAAAGCGTGGCAGCGCATTAATAGATGCTGTATTAATATTAATTTAAAAATGCTTATCGTATGACGGTTCTACCAACAGACAGACAGAAGATTCAAGCATAGCTTAGCCCTATCTGGCCTGGGCTTTTTGGGACCTGTCCAGGCCTTGCTGGGGGTGGGGGGTTAGCTAAATGCCCCCCCATAATTATTTTTCTTACCCCTTGAGCTAGGGGTCTGAAACTTACCACACTACACCCTTGGGTCAAGCTCTACCAGAAAATATTTAAAAAAATCCAAGATGGCCGCTTTGATGGCGTCACAGTGACGTAATTTTCAAGAAAGGCATTTTTTGTCGATTTTTCGGTCAGATTTTCTGAATTTGTTATTCATGCCATTTCTCCGCAAAAACTCCATGATCAATTAGTAAATATTAATGTGATGTGAAAAAAATTAGTTTTTGCCCACTTTTCATTGCAGAAATGCTAAAATTTTGAAGAAATATGAAAAAAACCAATCACTTTTCTGGTACCCCAGGTGGCCGCCATCTTGAATTTACCCATGATTCTCTGCACAGGGGGTTATGCAAATAGGCTCAAAATGACTCCAATGATAAACTATAAAGTCACGGAGTTTCAGCTCTCCATGTTTTGTCGTTCCGGAGATAGCGCAGAAAGTTTGGTGGGGGGGGGCGGGGCCATTTCGCCCCCTTCCCCTCAGGCAAGGTAGGGTTAACCATATCTGCGCATCTACTGAACAGAAAAGAGAGCGAGCGAAGAGCTGAACCCTGATGTCTATTTATTCCACTTTCAATCTTGTGATGAATCGTACATTCCTTATTCTGACAGGTTATCAATGGCCCTGAACCCTGGTGACGTATTATACCCGCTTCAATCACGTGATAAATTGTCCACTCAATCATCTGCATGACACGTGATCACTTATCCAGCAATCTACCATCGCTTATGTAACACGACACTAATTAAATTGTCAACGCAGAGTACATGTGCCGCAAGATGTGAAGTCTTATATGTAACCCGATACACCAAATGTTGACGCTTGCTCTTCCGACTGTACCAGTTCATTTACTATCCAGGAAGCTCGAGCTGGCAATTAATTAAGTTGATGCCACGTTACATGAAGGAGGTGACAGGCTAATTGAACTGTGCAGCGATCACCACCAGCCATTTAATTGCCATGAATGTTGAGGGCCTGCATTGCATCAAGGGATAGAAGTGGGATTTTATTGTCATGGGAGTCGGGAGCCACGTCATCAGGTTTCAGGACAATTATCCTGAAATCTGGCCTCGCCTGTGTAACACGATACTAATCAATCGCCAACACAACTGTGCTGCAAGGCTTGACGTCCTCCATGTAACCTGGCTGGTGGAGAACAATGGTTAGCGCCTTCGAGATCGGCGTCCAAGCCGAATGAACATTCAGCCTCGGCGGCCTCGGTGTACAACTCGTTTCATATGGCTTGTGACAACAGAAATCTGGACCATTCGAAACAATATCTCACATATTTACAGTTCGGACGGTGCAGTGGAGAGATCGACTTTACTATGCGCTTGTGCAGCTCCGTTCTTGAACGTCCCGACCTATTTTCTATGACGAGGTGTACAAACGAACAATTATTGCCGGTGTGGAGGCTAAGAATGTCCGTTGGCTCAGAGTGTCCGGCTCCTATCTTCTAGCCCAGGTAGGACACTTTTCTCCACATTGGAGACAAGTGTCAGTCCTAAGTTGCAATATAATTGGATATGAAAAGGGACACTAATCACCAGGACATTCTTATCCATCACACCGGCTGTGATTGATGTTTGTGTTATATTTTGGGCCAGCTGAATTTTGCCATATTTCGCAATACAGTCGGACCAGTTTACGTCGAATATTGTAAAATTGTCCAGGAAATCTTAGTCGTGTGTATCGGGCCTAACATCAAAATCTGAGAAAGTATAACGTTAGAAAAACATAGATACGAGCTAATCTCCTAAAATTTCTATCCGTATTAGTTTCCGGTATTCTGGTTGGTTGAGCCGAGGTAGATAATATACACGATTTCACACCACGGACCCATCATGATTTTCGCCAGCGTCCTCTCCACTCTCCTATTTATTTTTTGTTACCAATTGGGGTTCCGTTGAGGCTTGCAACTTTATATTTCATACAACCTTATTGACTATGCAGTTTCTGCAAACAAAGGTGACTTTGAAAATTGTCGCGGTGTTTAAATGCGGCAATGTATATTTACGCTATATGCACGCCCTACTCGGATGTTAGTCTCCAGGAAGGGATAGTTGAAAATGTCAAAATTCTTGCTCAATTGACTAACGGTGGTTTCTCAATTGACTAACGGTTGTTTCTCAATTGACTAGCGGTTGTTTTTGATTTGACTAACGGTTGTTTCTCAATTGACTAGCGGTTGTTTCCAATTGACTAACGGTTGTTTCTCAATTTACTAGCGGTTGTTTCCCAATTGACTGGAGGTTGTTTCTCAATTGACTAACGGTTGTTTCTCAACTGACTAACGGTTGTTTCTCAATTGACTAACGGTTATTTCGCTCAAATCTAGTGATGTTAGTTTTTTATATATGTTATCCAATGAAGATCGTCTTTATACTGTGAATGTGAAGAAGACTCGTGTATTAATCATTTTTGCATACAGTCGCAGTCATAATAGAACAAATATAGGTCAGTCAATAGAGGGGAGAGCGGGGCATAATAGTAACCATTTGTATACATGTAATCAACTATGTTGATTTAGCAGGTACGATTCTGTTGAGATTATTTATGACATATTTGGATGAGCGCATCCTCCCAAACGCATTAGCGAGTCTGTCATGCCGACTGTTTCACATCCTGAATTTCGAAGGCAAATAGATCACGATGTCGGAAACAGACGACAATTTGAAAGCAACAGATTGCAACCATCAAATCGGGAAAATCCTTTCGTCGCCCTTTGGAAATCAGACGCCCTAGTTTTCGATCAGAACATTGAATAAAGTTTCTCCGTTTTTTATCGAGGCCGCCAAAGAATAGTCAATTGGTGCCGATCGCAAGCGTCAAAATCTTCTTAGGACAAGCCATTGTTTATAATATTGGAACGAAAACCCACGAGCGTGAGCGATGTCGAACAAATAGGTATCAGCTGTAAGTCCAATTTACCAGAACCAAGGTTTATATACTTCGAGACAGAAATCCAGATGGATTTCCAAACTATACCATATCTGGGCGATTTGAGGTCGGTCTATACTATACGTTTTTTCAAATCCAAGATGTCATCTTGTCGGAAGCCATTTTGCGCCTTTTTTTTATTTCCCTTCCTTTAATTTTCAATATTTTCTCTCAAAGACTAATTAATATGACAGAGAATAAGTTGGTCAAAATAAATTACTGTTATGTCAATTTAGGTAAGAAAAATGCGTAAAATTTACAGAAAAAGACCGAAAACACGACTTTCGGATGACAACTTATGTCCACCATTTTGAACTTTCCCATGATCATTTGCATATAGGATTTTCAAATAGTCTTTAAATGAAGTCAGTAAGATTCGGGGGAAAATTGGAAATTATCAGCTTCTTAACGGAACAGAGTTGAAAAGCTAGGTAGGGGTTGGGGGGCATAACCCGCCCCCGCCCCGCCCCACCCTAGGCGAGATAGAAATAAAGAAAAGACTTTCAGGACATAATAAGACATCTTTCAGTTTGAAACATTTCATAATTAAATTCAAAAAAATAAAACAAAAGTCCTGTATTGTCATTTGATTGTGGACTAATCGGAAGACCATACAGCCAATGACAGACTTGCTGCATTTGAAAGGCAGGTGTAATATGTTCAAGCCTTGGGAGATCCACTCTATGTCGGCAACCACGCGTTTCACTATGTGTACCGACCATTTCCAGTCAGGATTATCAGAAAACCATAGAATAGACCGGTACCTGAATACTGATTCTCCAATATAAGCCCAAGGGGATTGGAACAAGAACTCGATAATTAAACCAAGCTCACGACTCTAATATATAGTTACGGGGTTTCCGGAGATTCCTTCATAGCGCAAGCATAAGATTATGCTTCTAAAACGTGCCTGTCACTAACGCTGGCAGGCTTGGAACCCCTCTCCAATTCTGTCTGGACTATCATGTAAACAATGAGGGGTTATTGACATGTTGAGGTAACGATCTGTCAGCCAACAGCTGTTCTCATACCAGAATAATGATACAGAGGATATAGTTCTTGTCCATGCAAGCAAAACGACTCGCGTATTTCAGGCAGATAATACCGTACAAGCTTCAGGCCCGGCACTCAGTAACCAGCCGTCTTTCATAAAGCAATACCGAGTCCATCGTCAAACTCCGTGCTCACACGACATCATTACCAACTTGGCAAAATATAACACTATCAAAACCAATTACTTGTTAAGAGAGACATGTAGGTGTCAGAACACTGCTCTGTTCGCATGTAGGTGCCATAAAACCACTCTGTTCCCATGTAGGTGCCAGAACACTGCCCTATGCACATGTATGTGCCAGAACACTGCCCTATGCATGTAGGTGCTAGAACACTACCCTGTGCACGTGTAGGTGCCATAAAACTACTCTGTTTACAGGATGGTGCCAGAAAACTGATGTGTATACAATTTATGTGACAGAACAATGTCCTGTGAACATGTAGGTGCCAGAACACTGCCCGATACACAAGTCGGTGACAGAACACTGCCCTGTGCACATGTAGGTGCCAGAACACTGCCCGATACACAAGTCGGTGACAGAACGCTGCCCTGTGCACATGTAGGTGTTTGGTGGAAGACACACACCTATCCAATCCGGTACAGATCCATACCGTGACGTCATCAGTAAACGTCACTGGGTAACAACTGTTCATATGAACGTTCTAAAAATAAAACAGTCAGTGAGCCGGATGCCTGTCGTCACTTTTTCCGATGCCAGTCCGGCATTCGCGACCGCTCGACCGATTCCGTCGAAGTCATCTGATCTCGCGCATTAATGGTGTAGGGATTTTACAGCTCTCAGCTGTAAACCCTGGTCCATCGGACGTGTGGCATGCGTGTCCGCTCGCATAGTCCTGTATTTGTCCCTTATAAATATACATGTATATCTAAATGAATTGAACATTCCCTTGATTCTGTCCCCGGAAGATCTCGTCTAATTTGAGGAGTTTCTCCTGGCTTTTCAACTCGAGCCGATCTCCATGGCAACAAAAAGCATAGAGCTGACATGCGCTGCTCGGAGTTTCGGTGTGATATTGTGCTTGAAAGCAGTTTCAACATGGATGCCAATATGTAGCCTACATTATACCGAGTGGCCAGTCAGGCTGTCAATCCTACAATGTACGCCCACGTGGGCTGCCACACGAGAACTTGATAGTTAGTACAAGCTCATTTTTTCTAATATTTATCGCCCCGTGAGGCTCCCGGGGATTGTCATGGCGTGTCGTCGTGCACACTCCAGGTCATGGTAAGAAAAGGTCTCAGCTCCTCAGAGATCTTGTCGTGAGAGGCGATTAACTGGGGCACCCGTGCGGATCCCGGGTGTGAAAAGGAATAGGACCCAACCTTGGGTTCCCGGGGTGTTAACGGAATAGGACCCTACCCGTGTGGTTTCCGCGGGTGTGAAAAAGAATAGGAACCAGCGCCGTGATATGACTGAAATAGTGTTGAAAGCGACGTTAAATCATATTCACTCACTCACTCACTTCTAATATTTAGCTATGGAATATTCGCTTTTCTTCAAAGCAAATCATCGACCGCTGCTCTGGAAAAGCGTCAGATGCTAACGTTGATAGACTTGAGTCTTCAATCATTGAGTCGGGATTACTATTGGAGCAATGAGAGACTTTCAGCATTTGTACTTCAACCAGCAGCTAATTCCATATGCCATAGCAAATAAACTGTCATTACAATGGAAATATGGTCTCATGTTTTGTGGACGCAACACAAATCAGTTATTGGCCTCATTGGATCGTCTTCTTTAAGATCGTGATAATAAGGAGAAATAGTTGTAATTGATATCTCGGGTATTTCGATGGGTATTTCGATTAGATATCGATAAATATTTTGTTATCGCCTCCAAGAACCATTGTCGATGTTATACTCATTAGCTCATGTATGGGGGTCATTAGATCTAGTTTCAATATGCATTGGATCGAAGTGATTCCATCCATCACGGTGTAGTGACATGTTGATTGTAATTCTGGACTGTCG
The DNA here is from genome assembly GCA_036873755.1 of Hanleya hanleyi. Taxonomy (NCBI): domain Eukaryota; kingdom Metazoa; phylum Mollusca; class Polyplacophora; order Lepidopleurida; family Hanleyidae; genus Hanleya; species Hanleya hanleyi. The sequence continues at coordinate 10,014 of JAVTVY010055079.1, read as the reverse complement.
TGATGTAATCAGAGTAACACTTTATATGCCCTAGACTTCAACGTCGCATTGTCAGAGTCTTCTCGAGACTGCCTTGATGAAAAGTGGTATCGATCGATTTAAAAATGTTCTCGTGTTGTGGCGGAATTCTGCGAATTAATTTAGTAGCATGTGTCCACGTTTATGCAATAATATCTTGTTTCAAATAGGAAGGGATATTTCGTTTCATAATTCAATGTTTTATGAATGACTTTTTATAAACATCATTCGTTATGCTTAAACGTTTATGTTTTCTCACTCGATGCCAAATGAATCGTTGGAATAAAACTGCCGAATGCTCTAAAGTGTTATTTTGAGTGAACTCGTGCTAAAGCTATTTTCAATTTGGCCAAGACGCGTCACGTATACCACACTAAACATAAAAATCATTCTAACTTTGTTTCCGCTCCCGGTCGACAAAGACAACCATACATGAAGAAAATACCTTCGGACTTATCACTTTTACTATTACTGCATTAAGCAGAGCTTGTGAATGAAATATTATCGAATAAAGAGACTAGTCCATGGAATGAACCACATTGCAATGACTTCCTTGGACACAATCGGCGATGACCAATTTTCCCCTCCCGTTGCCTGACAGCTCAATTTCCGTCATGTGCGTAGCGTCAGGGAACGCAATTCAAAACTCGAGCTAAACGTTGACGAACTGTAGAAGGCTAAATTTTCGACCACTGCTGCATCAATTGGGGTTTTGTACCAGACCTTGACCATAGACATTAATGAATTGAGATCTAAGGCGTTAAGTTAGTGGATTAGGAATCTAACAGCGAACAGCCTTCAGCGACGCATGTCTTCGTCCAACTATATTAACAATACCTGGATCTTGTCTGTCGAATTCCTGATTCTGTCTATAAAGTACAAATTAGTTGTCAATTGAAGGACTAACGGCACCCTTCAAGGACTTTCAGAAACACAGAGCAGGCGCAAAATCTCGTTAACCGCGATTGAAAAACCACATTCTCCGCCAGTATCATGGCACCGTAATGTACAAATATCTGTTCACAGTGTATGATGGCTGCCTGAATGTACCGATATTTGATCTCAGTGTATGACGATTACCGTAATGTACATATATATATACATGTAGTCACATTGTATGGCGGTTACCGTAATTTACATATTAATCACAGTGTATGACGGTTACCGCACAGATACCCAGTCTCGATGTATGGCGGTTACCGTAATGTACAGTTATCTGGCCACAGTACATGCCGATTACCGTAATGTAAAGACACCTGGTCTCGGGTTATGACGGTTACCGTAATGTACAGATATCTGACCTCAGTGTTTAATGGTTTGGAAAAAACGGCATGGCAATTTTACGACATGTCCTTACTCGCCATGGCACATTTCTCAAAAACGGGATACAGAGCCCCTTGTGGGAAACAATCCACATTCACCAGCACACATTTATCTGCAGCAATTATAATATCACAGCGCTACATGGCATGTATATGTGATACTTCAAAAATATTATTTAATAATTATATTTTTTTTCTAGACAGATGTATCATTTTGTAAAAGATTTACCGATGTAGATTAATTTCAAGATTCTGCAAATCCGTTTTATTATCGGAAGCTAATAGCCTCGTCTATGCGTAATCGTTTGTGTAGGTCGACATCGGATTGAACAGATAACTGGCTATCAAGCCTGTAACGTAAGTCCACGTGGGTTGAGATGAGATCCGGATAATTAAAACAAGCTCACGTTTCTAATATTTAGTTGCGAGACATTTGACATTTCTTCATAGCATGCCCTCGGACTTTGCTCTGGAAACGTGTCATATTCTAACGTTGACAGACCGGAGTCTTCTCTAATTCTGTCGGGATTTCTATCGGGACGATCGGAGACTTGCTGCACGGGTACTTCAACCAGCAGCTGTGTCCTTCTGCCAGAATAAATATACTCACATAACAACGGTAATGTCTCTCATTTTCATCCAAGCGACAAAAAAGCAGTTATTGATTATGCTCTTCCTAGATCGTCTTCCATCAGAACATGAGGTCATTGACTATAGTTGGGAACTTGCAATTTCGATTAGATATCAATAAATATTTGTTATTGTCTTTGCCATTGTCGCCTTCATACTCATTAGTTTGTATTTTATTTCACCATCCGCGCACATACATATAAAAACGACGAATTGGAGACAATAAATCTAGTTTTAATATACATCAGATCGAAATGATCGCAGTCACAATCATTGTTTTGAGAATTTTAGAACGATTTCATTAATGGAAACCCGACATTCAATATTCAGCCGTCGCCCACAAAATAGTTTCGGCGTCAATAATATGAAGACCTATTACATATGACAGGTAGCACCAATTCCAAATGTGTATGAAATAAAAATAATAAAAACCGCAAGATGGTTTCCTACAGGAGAGAAACGGTCAACAGTGTTCAATGACGTCAGCAAGACATGATGATGTTCAAAATATAAAATCCTAATCACTGACTATTATTCTTTATTCAACTGAATTCCTAGTCGTTTTCCTAAGTATTTAACTAAAGTCACGCCTTGATTGTGACTGCTCATTTGTACACCATGGAGATGTAAAATACATGATATTCAAACGGTCCTTGGCCCCAGGTTAAGTGGATTCAGACACAGGTTACGCCGAAGATCTTGCACACTACAATCGTATTTTAGCGTCAGCGTGCGATGTACAGTTCAGTGGCGTATTGATCGTACTTCTTGACTGCTCTGATTATTGGAGGAACACTTCATCAGCCCTTGACTATGTTAAAGTAATCTCCAGTCTCCTTCGAAATGAGTAGCAGTGATCGATTTAAAAATGTTCCCATGTTTGGGTGGGCTTTTGAAGCATCAAGAGTCGGCGATTATGTAATTATGACTCTTTTGTCATTTTGTCTAATATTCAATTTTTTTATAAATCCGTCTATGTGAACGTTTGGTGCCAAATGATTTGTCGAGAAACAAACTGTCAAACTGAACATTGTCAAAATACCATAAAATGGGAGTTTGAGAAAGCTCATGCTTTGGCTATTTTCAACTCACCACATTAAAAATAGCCGGTTATTTCAACCTCCTGTTACGTTTCCTATCTACAGAGACAAACTTAGATATAGTTATTGTTTTGAACTTGTCACTGGTCAATTGTCCTCTTGTGCGTCCAACGTTATGGTGCTGAGAATTTCAGCGAAGGCGATTTAAGACTCGGATAAAACGTGGACGAGTTCTAGAAGTATAAATGTTCGACCGAATACGTTAATGTAGTGGATTATTAAGTTAACCGCGAACGGTCATCAGCGACGCATGTCTTCGTTCGACTGAATTAACAACACCTGTTTCTTGTCTGTCGCATTATTGGATCTCACTAAAGTACAATATACTATCAACCAGTTGTCAATTTGAAAGTCTAACCTCACTCTAACCTACATGTACATCTGAAAATAGCAATAAATTCGAGATAAAGGATTATTCGCGCTGACGATGTTGAAATGATCATGCCGAGATTAAGCGTGTGCTCCCCACTAATATCAAGCTAATTGTAATGAGACGGGATGTTAGTACTACACACAGAAAAAAACCTTGGCTGTGTGAGGGCGCAAAACCTCGGAGACCGTGTATGAAAATCCGCCTTCACTGCTTGGGCCATAGTGCCGTAAAATATCGCCGATATCAAAACAAAACTTATTAATGTCATATACCAGTTAAATCCATATCTGTCTATAACATGATAATAATCAAATCTGAGTCCATGCAACTGAATGCCTACGAATACGTGTAGGGCCTACCCTGAATCTTCGAAAATTGTACTCTCAGTAGAATTTATCGACAACGATACTGCCATTGAACAGATAGATAGTGTGGAGAACTTTAATGAATCGTTTAAAACATAACTTCAACGAAATGTTATGAAGGGAAGCTAGAGTCAAACTCGACGAGATCGTGGTCGACTCATCGATGAAGCCGACAGACGACAAAAATATGCGCGCATCTGTCACCATGGGGATGGTGATATTCCTAGCCTCGATTGGTCAATTTCTGCCACATTATGCACATAACTGCCCGGCCTCAATATATAAGGGCGTGTAACAAAGGGATTGTTTGGTCACGTGTAGCGTAGTTGACCAGTGGTAAAAAAGAAGCATGAATTAGTGCGAATAACGTTAAAGGTATACGATAAATGACGCTATCCAGCTCATAGAGTATGCATGTATGCAGTTTCACACAGATTGTGTATGATTAGTGTATGCAGAAGTCAGATTAAAACAGCATGTGATGACGGACATACAATTACAACGCATATAAGGGAAGTGGGAAGAGGTGCTGACATACTGACAGAGCCATATGACATATAAGTCCCATGCTGTAATATATCGCTTTGGGACTCGCTAATAGAACCAAACATGTTGGCATTCAAAGTGACATTCAAAGTGAGGGAATGTGTACAGGTGTTGCCAGATTTACTTTGAGCGATAATTATTTTCCCATCAAAGAAAGGTCGATGCTGCACGATGAATTTCGATACGCCAGTTAAGAAATTAGTGGTGTAAGTACGTCAGTAATTTTTAGGCGTGGGGCACCGGGATAAGAGTTTAGGCTGAACAAGGATGTCAAGTTCAAGAACCGTAACAGCTATATGAATAAATCCACCTTAAACTAATGGGAACTTTGTTTAGCCCTGGTGAATACGTTTACACATTTCTTATCGGCCTAAACTTATACACCAGATGGAATTACACGTTTTATCTCGATTCCACTTGAGTGCAGCATTCAAACTACAAGGCAATTAAGGTGTGTTGCGACTCTATACTTATGATCTCACATAGCTCGATACAGCTTTGTAAAACAGTCAATCAATTGATTAGATTATAACCTGTAGAGTATCGTACATGTTATTTAATTAGCGGTCCACCAATATTTAGCGTTTGGTGAAATAGTTCGACAAGTATTGTTGGGATACCCTTGTTCGACAATTTGGTAGAATAGTCTCGTTCGACAATTTGGTAGAATTGTCTCGTTCGACAATTTGGTAGAATAGTCTCGTTCGACAATTTGGTAGAATAGTCTCGTTCGACAATTTGGTAGAATAGTCTCGTTCGACAATTTGGTAGAATTGTCATGTTTGAAAACGTTTCTACAATAATGCTCTGAAAAGTTCGCGCACCTTAATAAATAAAAGAAACTTCTCGAAAAGTATAACCCTAATACTGCCTCAAAACTCTCAAAACCTCATGACTTCTGTCAGTAATATGCCGCGTGAACAGTTTTATTGAACACTTACATTATATTATATTGAGCGAGTGAATAGGATTTGACGTCGCTTTCAACATTGTTTCAGTCATATCGCGACGAACCAACTAAGCATCACCAAGCCAAGTTGCGTTTCTGCTACTTCAAAGAATAAATCTTTGAAGCAGCATGGAACCAGACACCCTCCATCCACATAAAACATCGAGGACAGCACACAAGGCACAGACAGGTCGTTCACACGGTGTAATAAAGACAAGTGATATTACAGTGCTAGGCATCACATTATCAAGTTCGTGTTGCTCCTCAGCATTATATTATATTATATTATAATCTCATGTTACTGAGTGTCACTACTAAGTGTTCAACACGATTCCTTGGAGAAATAATAATAATACATATAGTGGAGAAATTCCAAGTGGATACGCGTCTGGTAATTATCTTTCCCCATCATTTAGTTCTTTCATTCAACATCTGAATTTTTTTTAAATGGCAACACAATATTGCTTTCAGAAATGAATTAACTTTAACTTGTAACAAAGTTGGCATAGTTTGGTTGTACAACTTATGTATCTAGCTATAAATCTAACTATGTATGGTGTTTTATGCATTGTCCAGTACACTTTTGGTATTTGGGTAGTAGTTGGAAAGGAAATAGTTTGTGTTCTATTAATAATTCCAGGTGGATGAGCTCTACTTATCACCGAAACTAGCACCTGTTAAGTATATTTGCATATACTTGTCATATCATTTGGGACCTTGTCTGCTGGAACAGTACCAATTTTAATTTGGTGGGGGTTTTTCCCCGATAGTCATGTATGAGAATAAACAGGACGGCCACTGTTTTAGTAATTTGATTCCAACAGCATGCCACTGGAAGCGGTTTTCTTTTCACCATGGTCACCGAGTTTGTCAGATGACGAGCCCCTGGATTCGTTACTTTCGGGCGCCCGGGTTTGCTAGAATGACAAACAGCAGAACGTCTGATTGATTCCTTCACTTGTATGAGCGGTTCCGAAAGCTAATTCAGCAAGCGAGTTGCTCCGTCCCTCATTAGAAGGAGTTAAATTCACGAACAACATCATCGGCCACTGAATTGTATGCCAAGTTTTTAAATATTGAATGTCGTATCTGACGCTTTCTATCATGTACGGCAACCCATTATTGATTCACGTTAAGGTAAGGGCGACCTTAAATTCATTGTCTACTACACTACATCTGTTAATATATAATACCGAGAAGAATGATATTTCCAAGATATAAAAGTCATTCCTCTCGTTGGACCTCGGAAGCCTCTGTTGAAACCTCATCTGCTTTGTGCGCATTACTAAACTAAATGAACACGCCAATTGGTAGTCAGGTGAATGTCATATCTGCCATGTAATAGGACGTAGGGTTGATACTGCCTAGTATAGCTACGAGGAATTTGGGAATATCTTCATAGCTTGTCAACGGATTATGCTTCAGAAACGTGCGAGTTGCTAACGTTGACAGGCTCGAGGTCTCACTAATTCTGCCTGGCTCTTCATCCGTACAATAGTAAACTACTTAGTAATGCGGGTTTCTGGTACTTCAAACCAGCAGCTGTTTTCATGCCAGAGTTGTTATACTGTGCCGACAATGTAAATATATCCCCTTCTGAAGCAAGTAACACAATCTGCTATTAGTATTTTGTAATCGTCTTCTATTAAACCGTTCACAGAGGCACACTCACTCTGATACTGATATTTTTCTTCGCCAAAATAGTTAACGCATCCTGAAAATGTTCAACTGCGGATAGACAGAACTATTATCGGTGAGTTAGAGGGATGTAGAATCCATGGAACACCACTGATAATCAACCGCACATTTCACCTTAATTAAATTGACAATGGCTATCTTCTCAAATTGAACATTATCGACAGTAAATGCAATATTGATAAAGAATATGAGTTGGCACGGTCCTGGAATGCAAATGTTGGCAAACTGCCCATCAAAGATCGCTAAGTAAGAACTCCTTGTAGATTTATGAATTGACGGAGAAATATTCGCATCATCAATCCTATTAGTCAAAATTTCTTTTATCAGTACAAATTTGTCGATGACAAAATCCGCGTATGCCACAGAGGAGTTCGATGAATAGTGAAACAACTCGATCAAATTCAAATTCAAGTTATTTTCAAGAAGGTCTATAGAAAGAAGTAATCGCAACATCAAAAGGGTTATGAAAAACGATGTCCACGTACTGACAAGAGGTCATAATGCCCCACAGACTGACTGCATATATCTAAAAACATCAGAAGAATCAAAAGTAATCCCTGTGATGGTTTATATCCCAGTCACGCTTTTATTGTAACTGTTTATGTGGACATATTGAATGACATAGACTTAAATTTGGGGACTTGTCGTTGATACAGTTCCAGAATAACCCACAGATTGTAAATCAAATAATAGTGAATAAAAGAACAATTTCATGGAGTGAAGCATCTTTTGGTGACTTCCTTGGTGGGCGATAGCTAATTTTCCTCTCGAGATGCCCATGTTGTCATGCTGACAGGTCAATTTCCGCCATGTGACAGCACGTCGGGGAACGCGGTTTTTAAATTCGAACAAAACGCCATCGAGCAACTGGAGAATAAATTGCCGATCATTAAGCCAATGGTGAATCAATTTGGAGTTTTCTGCCAGATATTGCGCCATAGCTCTGAATGAAAAGGCACATTTTGTAATGTGTAGGTAAGTTGCCAAGTTAACAGCTACTGATGGTCGGGGACATATGTCTTCGACCAACCAATTAATGAGATCTGGATCCTGTCTACGGAATCAGTGAACCAAAATGAGAATAAATGGAATCATCATCAGTGTGCTAAATGAAAGACTATAACATCATTACAACATAAATCTGCAAATAGAAACAATTTCCAGATAACGGATTATTCGTGCTTTTGATGGGAAATTTACCATCTTGAATTTCTGCATCCCTCACTATACTCATACAACAGGAGTTAGACTGTATATATTGGCCAGTCTCTAGTCTTTTCTCAAAGAACCAGAGTTTCGTCACGCATACATTGGCGACACGATTGTGATTTTTTTTTGAAGATCGGTTAAGCGTTACGAACGGAAGAAAGGAAATACGGAAGACAAAACATTATGCCCCATAGAATGTGTCGGCTGACAATGCAGATTTTGAAAATTTACTTCTTCTTTAGGTACGAGGTAGTATATATTCGGCTTGGCGGTTTGAGACGTGCGGTGAGGTGGTTCATAGGTAATATGTCCTCATCCAGTAGGATATCCGAACATTACGCAACCAGCACCCCGTTTTGGCTGTATGGGAGTCATTAGATCTAGTTTTAATATGCATCGAATCGAAGTGATTCCATCCATCACGGTGTAGTGACATGTTGATCGTAATTCTGGACTGTCGTGATGTAATCAGAGTAACATTTGATATGCCCTAGACTTCAACGTCGCATTGTCAGAGTCTCCTCGAGACTGCCTTGATGAAAGTGGTATCGATCGATTTAAAAATGTTCTCGTGTTTGTGGCGGGATTCTAGGGGATTAATTTAGTAGCAGGTGTCCACGTTTATGTTTACAGGATGGTGCCAGAAAACTGATCTGTATACATTTATTTAGATATCGATAAATATTTTGTTATCGTCTCCAAGAACCATTGTCGATTTTATACTCATTAGCCCATGTATGGGAGTCATTAGATCTAGTTTTAATAATCCATCAAGGTCTTGTTTCAAATAGGAAGGTATATTTCGTTTCATAATTCAATGTTTTATGAATTACTTTTTATAAACATCATTTTTTGTGCTTAAACGTTTATGTTTGCTCACTCGATGCCAACTGAGTCGTTGGAATAAAAATACCGAATGCTCTAAAATGTGATTTTGAGTGAACTCGTTCTAAAAGCTATTTTCAATTTGGCCAAGACGCGTCACGTATACCACACTAAACATAAAAATCATTCTAACTTTGTTTCCGCTCCCGGTCGACAAAGACAATCATAGATGAAGAAAATACCTTCGGACTTATCACTTTTACTATTACTGCTTTAAGCAGAGCTTGTGAATGAAATATTATCGAATAAAGAGACTAGTCCATGGAATGAACCACATTTCAATGACTTCCCTTTGACACAGTCTTCGTCGGCAATGGCCAATTTTCCCCTCCCGTTGCCTGACAGCTCAATTTCCGTCATGTGCGTAGCGTCAGGGAACGCAATTCAAAACTCGAGCTAAACGTTGACGAACTGTAGAAGGCTAAATTTTCGACCACTGCTGCATCAATTGGGGTTTTGTACCAGACCTTGACCATAGACATTAATGAATTGAGATCTAAGGCGTTAAGTTAGTGGATTAGGAATCTAACAGCGAACAGCCTTCAGCGACGCATGTCTTCGTCCAACTATATTAACAATACCTGGATCTTGTCTGTCGAATTCCTGATTCTGTCTATAAAGTACAAATTAGTTGTCAATTGAAGGACTAACGGCATCCTTCAAGGACTTTCAGAAACACAGAGCATGCGCAAAATCTCGTTAACCGCGATTGAAAAACCACATTCTCCGCCAGTATCATGGCACCGTAATGTACAAATATCTGTTCACAGTGTATGATGGCTGCCTGAATGTACCGATATTTGATCTCAGTGTATGACGATTACCGTAATGTACATATATATATACATGTAGTCACATTGTATGGCGGTTACCGTAATTTACATATTAATCACAGTGTATGACGGTTACCGCACAGATA
>JAVTVY010055078.1:0-30876 GCA_036873755.1 Hanleya hanleyi | reverse complement strand
ATAAATTATGATCGTTAGCGCAGTATCTCACTGAGATTATAAATATTATATCTTGTCGTCCTAATTACACCACATGTTTAACACTTGGATCCCTTGAGACGAGCATCCACGTCTTAATTTTTCACTGTCAAATGTAAGAAAGAATAGGCTCATAGCTAGAATAGGTCAAATGTAAGAAAGTATAGGCTCATAGCTAGAAAAGGTCAAATGTAAGAAAGTATAGGCTCATAGCTAGAATTGGTCAAATGTAAGAAAGAATGGGGTCATAGTTAGAAAAGGTCAAATGTAAGAAAGTATAGGCTCATAACTAGAATTGGTCAAATGTAAGAAAGTATAAGCTCATAGCTAGAAAAGGACAAATGTAAGAAAGAATAGGCTCATAGCTAGAAAAGGTCAAATGCAAGAAAGAATAGGCTCATAGCTAGAATAGGTCAAATGTAAGAAAGTATAGGCTCATAGCTAGAAAAGGTCAAATGTAAGGAAGTATAGGCTCATAGCTAGAATAGGTGAAATGTAAGAAAGTATAGGCTCATAGCTAGAAAAGGTGAAATGTAAGAAAGTATAGGCTCATAGCTAGAATAGGTGAAATGTAAGAAAATATAGGCTCATAGCTAGAAAAGGTCAAATGTAAGAAAGTATAGGCTCATAGCTAGAATAGGTCAAATGTAAGAAAGTATAGGCTCATAGCTAGAAAAGGTCAAATGTAAGAAAGTATAGGCTCATAGCTAGAATAGGTGAAATGTAAGAAAGTATAGGCTCATAGCTAGAAAAGGTGAAATGTAAGAAAGTATAGGCTCATAGCTAGAATAGGTGAAATGTAAGAAAATATAGGCTCATAGCTAGAAAAGGTCAAATGTAAGAAAGTATAGGCTCATAGCTAGAATAGGTGAAATGTAAGAAAGTATAAGCTCACAGCTAGAATAGGTGAAATGTAAGAAATATAGCCTCATAGCTAGAATAGGTGAAATGTAAGAAAATATAGGCTCATAGCTAGAATATGTGAAATGTAAGAAAGAATAGGCTCACAACTAGAATAGGTGAAATGTAAGAAAAAATAGGTTCATAGCTAGAATAGGTCAAATGTAAGAAAGTATAGGCTCATAGCTAGAATAGGTCAAATGTAAGAAAGTATAGCCTCATAGCTAGAATATGTGAAATGTAAGAAAGAATAGGCTCACAGCTAGAATAGGTGAAATGTAAGAAAGTATAGGCTCATAGCTAGAATAGGTGAAATGTAAGAAAGTATAGGCTCATAGCTAGAATAGGTGAAATGTAAGAAAGTATAGGCTCATAGCTAGAATAGGTGAAATGTAAGAAAGTATAGGCTCATAGCTAGAAAAGTCAAATGTAAGAAAGTATAGGCTCATAGCTAGAAAGGTCAAATGTAAGAAAGTATAAGCTCATAGCTAGAAAGGTCAAATGTAAGAAAGTATAGGCTCATAGCTAGAATAGGTGAAATGTAAGAAAGTATAGGCTCATAGCTAGAAAAGTCAAATGTAAGAAAGTATAAGCTCATAGCTAGAAAGGTCAATGTAAGAACCTATACACATCCAGAAAAGGGTGATGACCCGTCACTTTTTTATGTTTTTATGGCTCTCACCCTAAAACGGTGACGGCGTAAATTTACACTCATTTGTATGGCCATTACCCTTCATAGGCAATGATGAAAAAAGGTAATGGCACTTTTAAGGGTAATGCTATCATCACATCGTTTCTGGCTGTGTGGGCTCATAGCTTAAATAGATCGAATGTAAGAAAGTATATGGTAATAAACAGAATATCTCTTATGCAAGAAAGTATGGGCCAGTAGTAGTCGGAGGTATTGGACTGACCACTTATAGTGAGGTAGCTTAGGGCCACATTTTGTGAGGATCGTGACACGCTCGACCAAAGCACCAAACTTGGCACACCCATCACTTGAGACATATAGAACAATATCAGAAGGGGTGCCCGTTGCTCTGGGCTCTGTGATGCCCTCTGGCCCCCAAAATGGCATCTGAGGGGCAATATTGTTATTCAAAGAATAGTTTAATAATAGCCTTCCAACAGCTTCGTTATTTTTATTATCCTTAAGGCTGCATGGAAGCTGAAACATGTCACACCGTATCACTGGTTCAAGCGCTACCAGAAAATGTCACAAAATCCAACATAGCGGCCATGATCACATCATTTTCCAAAAATAAGCCATTTTGTGGACGATTTTTCTGGCCGATTTTTCCAATTTTTTATTTGCGCAATTTTCTTCGCTGAAACTGCCTGGTTAATTAGTAAATAATCATTTATTCGAGAAAAAAAAACTTTTGAGTACTTTTACGAAAACAAAACACATTAATTTTGAAGGAATACGAGGAAAACAGAAATTTCCAGTTACAACCTAATGTCATCCATTTTTAATTTACTCATGATGCTCTGCTCCGAGTATTATGCTACAGGCTAAAAATAACTTCAATATCATAAGCTATAACTGCGCTAAGTTACAGCTCTTCAACATTTCTTCATTTTGGAGGACCAGGGAAAAGTTCTCTGAGAATGATGTGGGGTGGCTGAAACCAACTAAACCAATTAGGTTTACATAATCGCCTGTGTAAAAGGAAACAATCGCCTCTTATCCATGTAAAACTTGACAATTCAGCTTTCCATCTCGTAAAATAGAGAAAAAGATAGAAATGCTCAAGGCTGGCCAGGTTAGTTTTTCTGGGTATTCTTGCATTTACCGGGTTTACCCCATGTTGAAACGTTTACTCCATCAGACGTCCTCGATGCTCATCCATTAACATCCGACGAGTTATTTGTTTGAGCTGATCTGTCATCACAGCTAGCGTATCTAATCCCGCTTAAGCCGGTGCTAGGGTCGTGTGGATACTTCATAATCTCCACATGATCCGCTACAATAAAAGCGCGGCAGAGATACTAAGGCTACGTCCGAGAATCCACCATATTCTCATGTTTGGTGCCAAGGGAGGATTTCCTGTTGAGTCATATGGTTGCTTTTTAGTCGCCAGACGTCGTCAGTTTCTCCCACCTCTTGCTTATCGCTCCAATTTCAATCTTTCTACTTTCACGTTTGAGAGATGAACAGCTGAATTAACAAGTGTTACACGGGTCGGAGACTCGTGTTTAGTTCTCCGCGTCTCTGTGTGTTCATTTGTGACCGCCGTATATGACCACAGTTTCGGACGGGATCGTACGAAACTTCATGTGTGAGGGTGAACCTAAAAAGACAAATCCCAAAAAGGGCATCTTACGCCTGTTGAAGGCCGGGATTTTTTTCTGGAAGGCCGTGAAATTACGTCGGGATAGCTAAAAGAGCTATATGGTCGGAGAAGGGACCAAGAAAAAATCAAAAGGGCATTTAACACCCAATGGGGACCGGAAGCATGCAACATACAATTTACATGTTATAGCAATGGTCTATATATTGCCATTGAATGGCCACAGCTTTGGTCGAATGTTCATGGGACTTTGTCAGAATGGCTGTGGGATTACCAAAGGTGAAAATAGGGTCTCGCAATTTTGTTTTGGTCAATAGTCAAACATTTTCAGGATAGCAAAAGGGATCTGAGAGAGTGAATAGACACAGGAAAGGGATCGGAAAGTGCATTTAACGCCCATTGAGGGACAGGAACATAAAATTAACATTAAAATAACATGTATACTTCTATCCATCGCCATTGACATGATTGGGAGTGTTTAGAACGATTTCAGGGTCAGAGACAGATTGGGGGGGGAGGGGTCTAAAATTACATCTAATATATTTCACTGGGTGCCAAGACCATTACATTCACATGTGCATGGTTCAGCACCCGTGCATTACTCTAATCAAAGATATAGTGTGGCAAGTTTCAGCTTCCTAGCCTCAAGGATAACGAAAATAATGAAGCTATTGGTAAGCTATCTATTTTTTCATTGATAATATTTCCCCTTAGATGCCCTTTTGGGTGCCAGAGGGCGTCACACGATCCAAAGTAATGGGAACCCCTTCTGATATTTTTCTGTATGCCTCAAGTGATGGATGTGCCAATTTTGGTGCTTGTCCAGCGTGTCACGATCTTATTGCTAAGCCACCTCACTAAAGGTCTGTCTGGCTTTGGTGGGGTACATTGTCTTCTTTTCATTCGTCTTCCAACGGCGAATGGGGATTTGATCCTCCTCACGAAAGAGGTCGTATTGGGTGTATACGACGTAGACATTCCCGCATAACAACAAAGGCTGTCAATTTCACTCAGCCACCCCGCGTTAAATGTATACAGTCTTTATACTGTGCAAAGTGTCGGAGTCAGCCTCATCATTACTCTCGGTAATATCCACGTAGGCGTGCCTGTCAGAGTTCCCCACATTTTCGACTACGTTGTATCCCAGTTGGAACATGATGATGACTGAAAGTTAACATGTAGTAGCGAGAGTATGATACGTTAAGGCAACTCGCCCTTATATACAATTCCACCACTGTACACTGCGCATGCGGGTTCTATGTACCGGTTTTTATTGATCCATTTTCATATTCTTTACTTCAACTGTAGGAAGTTCTATAAAGTTTCACGCACCGTTGCAATGCCAACCCAATTTGAACCCCTACACTCTGAGTCTCTTTGGACGCGGATTCATTCTCTGAATTCAAACGACAACCTTTCCACCTTCGACCTCTTACCTCTAACCTTTGACCTTGACTTCCGGACATCATTCGTTCTTCCTTATTACCCCCCTCTCCTCCCGACTTCTACTTACGCTCCTACACGTAGCTTGGATATCTCTAGAATGAAGTTAATGCCGATCCGCATATAGGCCAAGTTAAAATTTCAGTTCCGGACAAAACTTCGGAAAAACTGAACGGGTTCTTTCCAATTTGATATGTGGGTACCTTGCATCAGGATCTCGCCTGGCCTAGGATTTTTTCCATGCTGACCCACCCAGATAGGTTATGCCACCTGAAGCCCAGGTCTAAATTTCCTTTCAGGACGGCATTGCTTTCCATGCCGTGTACTGAATGTTACGCTTCCAAGCTAATTCATATTTTCATACATGACGGACTTATAACCGCTCGGTTGTTATCACAATGATACCGTTACAGGACTTATCTGACATGTATCGATAACGATTATCGTATTTCTGTAATCTCTGGTGCTAAAACATTTCATACACTCTCTAGAGTTTTCATACATATCTGATTTTATTATACCACTTACCAGATTTGTTCATCATGATTGGATGGAACTCGGTCACATGACGTTCTGTAATTTGTGCACGGTCGCGAGTAGCCAAGTTGACATGGCTTCGTTCGTTCCTACACTTAGCCATGAGTCCTCTTCATGAACTTACATGTACACTCCGGGATCACACGGCTCCATGGGACGTTCGGCTCTATCCGGCAATAAAACAACCCATCCCAACACTCTGTCTATTAGATTTATCGAGTTCGGCAAAGAGTTTGTTTGCCGTGAAGAGCTCATCCGTCTGCAATCATGCAGTCTTTAAACCTCAACGGCCGGTTGAACTTCCGCCATTATCTTCGTACGGGTCACGTGATCGGCAACGTATCGGGGGATCACATGACCCGTACGAAGATAATGGCAGAAGTTCAACCGGCCGTTGATGTTTGAAGACTGATTGCAGACGGATGAGCTCTTCACGGGAAACAAACTCTTTGCCGAACTCAATAAATCTAATAGACAGAGAGTTGGGATGAGTTGTTTTATTGTCGGATAGAGCCGAACGACCCATGGAGCCGTGTGATCCCGGAGTGTACATGTAAGTTCATGAAGAGGACTCATGGCTAAGTGTAGGAACGAACGAAGCCATGTCAACTTGGCTTGGTCGCGAGGCAATAGCGCACGGTCTGAAGACAATCGCACACCGTCTGTTTTAGCCCATGTAGACCAATTGTATTCGTATGCGCGCATGTGACGGTGTGAATACCAAGTGTATACTAGCCGTATGGTGATTAATATTTTGCCGCTTTTGGGACGAAGAATTTTGTTGAGCTCAAACGGGCGATGAGCCAAATTTATCTCATCTAACTGAAAGCGCACTTTCGAAGTCACCCCTATACTTGCCACGTTGAGCTATAGCATGTACATTTCACACCAGGTGTTCGTTCTATCACTGGATAAAAAGATGACGTCATAGATTGAGTCGACCGGTAGGTTGCTGATTTCATTCTGAGAAAACCCCAAAATAAAATATCTTATTTTGAATGGAGACTGATGGGTCACACGAACTTATCTTCGACATCAACTTTATAAAACATATTCCTGATATACTACATATCTACAGTAGCCTACTTTTCTGGTATAATAAAACGGATGCTACGATGTGTGATATCATAATTTGCCAGCTCTCGACAGGCTTCGCCCTCGTTGAACATCACCTGTCTTGCGCTGACAAATCGTGATATCACAACCCGCAGCATGCACTATCTGTAATATACATGAAACAGCAATCGATATCCTGTACACTCAAAGTGACAAGTATCCCATAAATGAACTCCCTAATCACCAGCATGATACTAGATGGAATATGTTTGGTCATTGAAGTATTACATGTAGGTCTATAATATCGTAAGTCAACTGAGATATTTTCTGGGTATGTTTATGTGTCTGTTAGGCATTTCACAGAAAACTTTTTGTTTTATTTGAGGGTGGAAGGAGACATTCCTTTCAATGGAGATCATCGCTCTCATCCCAAGTATAGTCATGCAAATACTCTTCCCGTATTTACACGTTTTTAGGAAAATAAAGATATTTCGAGAAGATGCATGTAATTAATAGCGCCTTGAAAAAAGAGGTGTGGGACTGTTATTGTTAACTCTCTCATCTATTTACCATGGATTGTATATGACATTGAGTGCTGAACCTTTTCCAACAATTTTTCTGTTTGCGAGATAAAGTTTAAGGAGATAAAATGTAGTTGGAATTAAACCAATTTGTTTAGGTTGGACACATTATTTTGCATGTTCAGTAATTACAGGTGCATGCCCCCAGATATAAAATAGTTCAGTAACCAATGTGATTCAAACAGATATGTAATCAAACTAAATGTTATTATTCCAAATTACCTCGCATGCTTCTGTGGTTAGGATGTCGTGACCTATGTAGGTCTAGACAAGTTAGCTTTCACCCCAATATTACTCTCGTTTTAATGAAGCCTGCTGTGATAGGTTTGGTGACTTTTTGAAAATCATGAACACTTAGTTTACATTTGTTACTGGCTTGTTTATGTTTAAAAGCCGTCACTTAGCACATTGCCACTGGCTACTATTTATCTTTAATAATAATGACAAGCTTTTGACATGTACGTTATTTGCGTGATTGGAACTGCTGTATTACATATAATATTTGATGATAAGAGAAGTGAAGATAATACAGTTACTATGTCGACTATGTCCAGTTTATCAACACATAGATAGTTTGTATAGGAGCGTATTGCTTCGATTTATTCTACACGTTTTATTGATTCTCTCACTTATGGCGAATATTTTCAGTTCAGAAATAAAACATTTGTTCTTCAACTAATTCAGTTTAAATGTCCGTGTGATAATTTGTATATTAAATGCACCCGAATCGAGCCGGTTAAATCAACACGACGTACTGAGGTCGTTACAACATACTCATGAGTTGTTACGATACAGCAATGTGTGTTAAGAAAAACAAGCGTTTTATTTGATCGTTAGCCAATAATAGTGCAACTAGTAGTATATAGAGAGCAAAATTAAAGGGGGTAATGTTAATGTATAGGAAAATGTAACGGGAAATGAAGCGTAAAAATTGGGGATAATGGTAATGTATAGGGAAATTGCGGGGGGGATGGGTGAGGCGTAAGAATTGAGGGTGGATGACGTCACAGATAACGTCATATTCATGGACGTCTTGGGGTCGAGACGGTTCATCATTAGTCCGAAAGGGTCGTGTGAGGTATCAGTTTGAAGCATTCATGGGGGAGCATCCGATTGGACTGGTGTCGAGTGGAAGCAAGGCTATGGCGCGCATGCGCAGGAAGGAAATTGTGGGAAAAGGGCATTCGAATTGACGTTTTGGTGTCGAGATGGGCCAATATTGTCCAAATGGGTCGTGTATAATATTTGATATTAGCGAAGTGATGATAATATCCTTCTCCATCGACAGTGTCCAATATATCCACATGTATATAGTGTATGTACAGGAGCGTATTGCTTCGATTATTCTACACATTTTATTGATTCTCTCACTTACGGCGAATATTTTCAGTTCAGAAATAAAACATTTGTTCTTCAACTAAATCAGTTTAAATGTCCGTGTGATAATTTGTGTATTAAATGCACCCGAATCGAGCAGGTTAAATCAACACGACGTACTGAGGTCGTTACAATATACTCGTGAGTTGTTACGATACAGCAGTGTGTGTTAAAACGTTAGCCAACAATAGTGCAACTAGTAGTATACACAGAAATTGTGGTTTGAAGCATTCATCGGGTGTGCATCCGACTGGACTGGTGTGAAGTGGAAGTAAGACTATGGCGCGCATGCGCAGAAAGGAAATTGTGGGAAAAGGGCATTTGAATTTTCGTTTTGGTGTCGAGATGGACCAATTTATATTGGTTCAAATGGTTCGTGTGAGGTGTCATATGGAAGCACGTCGTCTAGTCAGACTGGGAGTAATATGCGCCTGCGCACTCGAGTATAGTAGAGAAAGGGAACTTTCGGAGGTGCAAAGGAGCGCGTTTGGGGGAGATGGGGCCATGTTCGCTCTGGCTACCTGGTAGAGTTACCTGTGTGTTTGAGTGAGTGAGTGGATGGGCTTACGGGCGGGCGTGTTTGGTGGTGTGTGGTGGTGGTAATGATGGCGTTGCTGAACTCCGGTCTTAACGCAGTGACACCCTAACGTCTTCTATACCTAGTCCCATAATGATGCAGACAGAGAAAGAAAGATCAATACGTTTATTTTAACATATAGTTTATTGTCCCCGCCATCACATTATATCAACGCTGGGGGAGTCGCGTTGGCTATGTTTACAATTGAAGTATTCTCTTGCCCAATAAGAAACCATCATTTGATGTTGTATCTGTCATATTCGTTCTCGTCCGTTAGAGGTATTCTCGGCTGCTCTCGTCCATTCAGAAGTTGCCATTTGGTGTTGCGTCAACCTTCCGCCGTGTTCGCTGTTGGCCGTTAGACGTATCACTAATCTTTTGAACGTGGACTGTGCACGTCTTTGGAATACTCTAGCTTTTACAGACAGTAACGCCCGCCAACGCCAAGCTCAACGCTTTAACGCCCTGGTGAAATAACTCAGAACCTCTGATGAGACTAGACATCACATGGAATTGACACTAATTCATCGAAATGCAGTGATGCTCGTCAAGGCCCGTGTTTACGCATAGGCGCCCTATCTTAACGCTTGAACACCCGTCTCAACGCCTTAACGCCCTATTTCAACGCCTTAACGCCCTATCTCAACGCAATAACGCCCGTACCAACGCCTTAACGTCTTAAGGCGTACTGGGAGTACTTGACTCCCAAAATGAATACATTACCATACAAAGCTAGATTCATAGCTGGTTCTAGAAGCTACACCACCAAGCTTCTTTCAACCCTGTTGACGAGGGCCCTTCAGGTGGTAAAAGCATTTTGGGAAAGATATTGCGCCAATATTTCTAAGAACTCGGGCATTGAATGTTGAAAAACTCAAAATGTCTTACGGAGGAACTTTTTTTTTTTTTTTATAAGAAATTTATTTTGCCACAAATAAATCATACAGGTGAATAAAAGACAATTAAACTTGAAAAAAATAAAGCACACACAAAAATACAAAAAAAGAATATATATATATATAAACGAATACAAAGGAAAATAAAATACGAATAACATGTGTATTGATCCTTTTACTATGGTCCATTAAATTCAAATTCTGGGTAACGCTAGTCCTTAGGGTACAGTTATTTGTCACGTACTAATCTGGAAAAATCTTTCCATCGGTTTTCAAACCTTTGATATTCACAATTTTTCCGAAAAATAAAATTGTCGGTATTATACAAAAATTCTATCTGCTTTTTACATGCATTGATATTAGGACGTTGTTTTCGTCTTTTAGACTGATATATATACCACTTTATAACAATAAGTATTGTATTAAATATATAATCAGTTTTTTCCACTCCAAGTAGCAGCACTCTTTCAGACAAATAGAGATAAATATTAACTGATCTAAACCATTCACTAACGTCATTCAAAAAGGCTGCTACAACCGGACAATGCCAAAATATATGAGGTAAATCTTCGATAACTTCATGGCAAAAATCACAGTTGGGAGAATTTACAATACCTATGTTATACAAGAATTTATTGATGGCCAATATTTTATGCACTAGACGGAATTGGAACCATCTAAGCCTAGTGTCGAGTGTGCATTTGAATGGTCTCGAGTACACTTTGTTCCACTCAATATCGAAAATATCTAAGTACTTTTCCCATTTTAGCTGTGATACTGGTGTTACAGATTTCATTCCTACATATATCTTGTAAAAGTCTTGGCAGCCCTTCTGACTTTTCAGCAATAAATGAATTTGATCAGGAATACATGGATAAGCACACCTTTGGGTATTTTTACAACAATTTCCCATATAACACTTAACAGCTTGGACGATTCCATGATACTGCAGATAGTTTGTTTCTATACCATAAATATTCCTGAATTCCTGCAGCGTCATGAAGCCACCCTCACATGTTAAGAGATCATTTACACATTTAACCCCTCTGGTGAACCACTTGCTGTAGAATATTGGTTTCCCAGCAATCTTAATACCGTCATTCAACCAAATACACTGAGTTCTTTGCTCTCTTATGTTGATAGCTGGTAGCAGTTCACTCCAAGCATGGAAAACATCTTTCCAAAACAAACTAGTTATATTCTCTTCTACAATTTTCTGTAATTTGATTTTCCCAACTTCTATGAAGTCTAAAGGAATATTACAGTTTTTAAGAAATATATCCTTCCAATTGTTGTTCGAAATATATCTCCGAATCCATGTTATTTTCATAGAATACATAAATGACCGTACATCTACCATCTTGACACCTCCTTGTTCATAACTTTGATACATTTGTGCTCTTTTAATTTTGTCAATATTAACACCCCATATAAACCTAAACCTTACGGAGGAACTTGATGCTAAAGGTCAAATACCGTACAGACCTGTATCCACATGGGCTTTCTCGACTCTGTATACTACAATCTCTTATTGTCCATCTTAGTTCATTAAAAGTATCGGTGTTCAAGAAACTGATCGCCGATATATTAATGTCAGAAGCCATAAAGCATTCTTCAGCTCTACTACATACAGGGGTACCATTCATAGGATGTTTCTTTGTTGCTCGAATTTGTCATTAATAATATTCATGTGAAATTTGGCAATATATCAACAGCATATAGGTATTCCAATGGGTACTAATTGTGCACCCCTTTTGGCTGACCTATATCTGTTTTCTTATGAATACGACTATATGCAGACGCTTTCAATAACAGATTGTTTCAAAGCCAGTTCCTTCTCATTCACCAAACGCTAGATAGACGATCTTGCTGTGTAGACCTATATCTCTATGAAAATGAAGCGGACCTTCTCTCTCGTCGACTTTATGACAAAAGAGATGATCACAATTTCGACATCGTAAACTATCCCTATCTGGACCGTAATACACCAGAGAGACCTGCATATGGCGTACACATATCTCACCTTGTAGCATTTGCTAGATCCTGTGTCAAATGTGACGATTTTAATTAACGTCACAAAACATTGTTGCAGAAACTTATAAAACAGGGCTATATCATCAGGCGTCTCCACTCGAAGTTTCTCAAATTTGGCGATACATATCGAATGCTGATAGCAAAATACGAACATAGCGTGCAAGATCTATGGCGGTACGTTTCGTAACTTGTGTCTAATTCCGCTTAACCCGGGGCTAGGGGCCGTATGAATGGATGTATTTCTAGATTCTCATAGTGTTCATATGAAAAGTCACAATCAAAGCGTGACCGAGATGCATCATACTCTAGATGACGACTTAACAACGTATATCACATGGATTAAGAATAGTGATCAGCGATACAAATTTGATATTTTTGGAACATCATGATGTCTTTCTGGCATCATTGAAAACTGTTGACCGCTTCTGTCTTGCAGGAAATTAGCATAGTTTTATGTATACTATGATTTATCCTCTAATTTGATGCTAATGTTATTATATGAATTAGGTCCCTTATATGCGTTGTAATTTGGATTGTAGACGCGGAAATTCTTTAATGCACGACGGCCGAATATTGAATGGCGGACTAGACGCTTGTATATTTATCTTAACGCCCGTCTCAACGCCTTAACGCCCTATCTTAATGCATTAACGCCTTATATAACGCCATAACGCCCTATCGGAACGTCTGTGATTGGTGGACGAGGAAGAAGAGAGAGAGAGAGAATTAAGGTTTAACGTCACGTTCAGCAATATTTCAGCTATGTAGCGACTGGTGGACGAAGAAAACGTTGGTACGGGTAATACGTTGATAGTACGTCGGTTGGCGGAAATGTCCATGTTCGTATATAAAAGGCAGTTCGAGGCATATTGATCTACTTCCGACAGGTGACGCCCCCTGAGCATTACTGTGATAAAGAGTAAATTGATTGTAGTAGAAGGGCAAGCCAAGGATACTTGATCTTTCATCTCTGACCTTTGTGGAGGGTAGTGGCGAGGTCAAATATCATTGAGCGCATTTCCGGTGTGACTTTTGACCCCTGCCACCATGACCGGCGACTATTTTGCGCATGCGCAGGGGTTAGAGGTCACAACGGAACAGCACTCAATGAAATTTGACTCCGCCACAAAGGTTAGATGTCATGTATCCTTCGTTTACCCTTTTACTACTACTCATGCTCCGAACCCCCTAGCAGGGCTTCGCCTTTTCGGCGCTCTCATTGCGATTTACGCCTCCACGTTAATGGAAACTCCCTCATTTCGAAACCAGCCTAACGGTTGGCCATTATTTATACACAATTCATCGTTTGCGATTCTGTTCATATTCTTGTCTCTTCAAAATACCATAAAATATTGTTTATTGAACATACATTTTCAAATATTTCATCTTGTCACTTTTATTCTGCATGCAACGTGCTTCTGAAAAAAAGTTAGAAAATGAGGTCCGAAACAAACAAGACGAAAATCCCATTTAGTTTGAGTTGATAAGACACTCAGGGCTGTCTGTTTTAAACAAGGTTGTCTACTTTAAATATCTTAGATTATTGTATCACTGTTTGCAGCGACAGATTCGCTTTTGCTCTACTGTCAATCGATATTTGACAAATCGTGTCGGCTAAGTAAACTGAAGGTTTATTACATTCAAAAACTGTTGCTTTCACGATAATAAATTACGTTGACCGGTCTGGTGCTGGTGAACACTTTGCTTTGTTTACCGTAATCCGTTGGATGTCAGCACACCTCTTCTACGACAGATTATATTCGTCCGAGTATTTTAAATGCTGAAGACAGTTCGTTGAAATTTACGGACATTGCAATTAAAAATTGATAACTCAATTTTGTTTTAGGAACTCAATTTTGTTTTAGGAAGGTAATAAATTGCAGGTTCTATAATTTATTTTTGGAACGATTTCTCTCTCTTTTTTTTTATGAAGATAATAGGCTGCAAGTTTTATAATTTATCTTCGAACGGTTTCCCCTTTAAGGGAGGGGTATGTATATCTTTGGGAAATCTTTCCCGTGGCTGTGCAAATAGTGAAATCGAAATTCGATAAAGAAATATTTATACTTTTCACTTCAGAGAGACCGGTCTAGCGATGATTGGTTGTTAAGGGTGTGTAATAGTCTGTTTATACTGGTGTCCAATTGGAAAGCTATTTCAACTACTTGTAAAACAATTTAACGCCGAACGTCAGATAATCTCTCTGCCAACAGATAACGAAGTATTGGTGCTTCAAGTTTTATAAGTGATATACATAGTGAGAGAGTTCAATATCTTTGATATCTGAAAGAGATAGTGCAATAGCATTTGGAGGTGGAAACGGAACTCCACATTTATAGTAAACTGGCTTGGACGGGACAAATGCTTGGGGACAATGAACAATTTTTCCTCGATAAATAGATTTCTTCATGTTCCATAGTTTCGAAATTCAAGCGAATATCTCTGAGAATGGGGTCTTTACTGGGCCGAGATCGCCAGAAGGAACCTACCACAGAATTTTACCCTGACAAAGTGGTGAAATACGCCGGGATAGCTCCAATTCTTGTGCTGGCAATAATAGCAATAATTGTGTTATATGGTGGTAAGTATATAGATTCAGCTATTTGTATACTGATTATTGAATCTGCATATGTCTTAAATACGAGCTTTGTTTAGTTCTTCATACAATATTCAATCGTCATCCAATAAAGAATTTCCGCATCCATATATCTATAAAAACTAATTCGTATAATAGCATTAACATCAAATAAAAAAAATCATAGTATACACAAACTTAGGCTAGATTCCTGAGCAAGAGAGAAGTGATACATCATTCTTTAGATGACGACTTTACAACGAATATTATGGATTAAGAATACTGATCAGCGATACGGATTTGATATTTTTGGAACATCATGATGTCTTGTCGGCATCATTGAAAACTGTTGACCGCTTCTCTCTTGCAGGAAACAAGCCTTTGTTTATGTATACTACTCTCTAAAAAAACTTGAGTGAACTGTTCCACTCAAGTTTGAGTGAAATGTTCCTGTTCACTCAAACTTGAGTTACTTTCACTCAACTTGAGTTAAAACCACTCAAGTTCACTCAACTTGAGTGGGATGAATTTCAACTCTTATGCTTGAGTGAATGTCACTCAAGTTGAGTGCATTTAACTCAAGTTGAGTGAAAAGTAACTCAAGTTGAGTGAAAATCTCACTCAAGTTTTGAGTGGGATGAATTTCCACTCTTACTTGAGTGAAATTTCACTCAACTTTTTTTAGAATTTTTTGAATTTGGTGCTAATACTGTTGTATGGAATATGGAATAGGTCTTTGGATTATGGACGCGGATATTCTCTAATGGACGACGGTTGAATTATGAATGACGGACCAGATGCTTGTAATTGAATGATGCCAGTAAAACATCACGATGTTTCAAAAATATCAAATCCGTATCTCTGGCCAGTATTCTGACGTCCATATCATTCCTTATCTAGAGAATGATGTACCCCAGTCATGCTTTGATTGTGAACGCCATGAAGATATTGAGGTACATGGAGTGCATGCGGCCCGTAGCCCTGGGTTAAGCGAGATATACAAGTTACGAAACGTAACGCCAAAGATATTGCACGCTATTCGCTCGCATTTCTGTTATCAGCGTGCGATATCGCCAAATTTATTAAACTTTGATTATAGACGATTGGTGGTATAGCCCTGTTTTACAAGTTTATCCAACAATGTCTTGTGCCGTTGATTAAAATCGTCACATGTCACACAGGATCTAGCAAATGCTATTATGCGAGATCTGTATACGCCATATGCAGGTCCCTCCGGAATATTACTGAAAAATGTTGAAAACGACGTTAAATCCCACTCACCCCATTACGATTCAGAAAGGGATAGTTAACGATGTCAAAATTGTAATCATCTCTCTTGTCGTAAATTCGACGATAGAGAGTGCCTGCTTCATTCTCATAGAGCCATTAGGGCTATCTGTTGTTTCCTTCAGGTCAGTGAAGGTAGATATATCCTTCTCTGCGTCATGAATAAAAGAATTATCCACGGCGAGAGGACTTCAGGGTGAACAGTTACGAATGCGAATGAACTGCTCACCAACATTTGTCTCCGATGGAACTAAGGCATAGTAAACTAAAACTGAAATATATTTTAAAACTTTATGGGAAAGAACATCACCAACATCGGGAATCGGACCGACTACAGTACTGAGGACCCCTCCAAACCGTTGGCCATGAACATTTCCTTATTACCACCTGAGCTATGCCAGCCCAAATATAATAATCCTGGGAATTGATCGTGATAAGGAAATCAGAATTCGGCGTGGAGATTAGCACCCCAGAATCCCCGACCCAACCCCAACATTCCGCCTCCCCCGAATCCTAAGTTACACCACACCAAATTATCATTTCATTAAAACTGAAACTACTGAATCCGTGGGAGGATAAGCCTTTTCTATGAATGCGATCATATAAGGCGATGTTTGGACGTTTCTTTCTCGGTCCTTTGTAACTTTTATAACGTTTACCTTGTTCGGAACTCAGTTTTGTCTATACATGTCTTCTTGTTTTGCATTTTCTAGTGGACAAGGTGAAATGCTCGGTGGGCAGTCAGTATTCCACGCAGTATCGCTCCGATGTAGAGGATTACTGTTGGACCAACCTTCGTCCTGCCAGAGAAGTTACCCGTATCAACCTGACGATCTGGAACCAGACCATCTTCCCAACCCCTCCGTCGAATGTCACATACAAAGTTTGGATAGAGGGAGCGCAAATACATAACCACAAACTGTACCCAATCCTATTGATATGCCAGTGCGCTTGTTTGGCGATTCCCTTAGTGATTTGGTACTGGTGTCTTTCTAGAGAACTGAAAAGTCACGCTTATGCCGTCATCGAACACGCCAATAACCTGACCGCAGTGTACCGTAAATACGACAGATCCCAGTTAAGAGCGGATGAGGCGGCGGTCCACCGCGAACTGGACAATTACTTAGAGTACCTAGGCTATCTGCTGATGGCGAAAGCCAAGAAACTCTACATTCTTCATCTCTTGAAGTGGATCGTTATATTTATTGTGGTCGTAGCTTGGTTCGCCGCGAATCTCGCAATTTTTTATCCCAGGTTTCTAATTTTTCGCGAACGATTCACCTGTCTGTATGACGCAAGTGGGCCAGTAACTTTCCCCTGTTACTTTCCGACGACCATGTTCCTTCGGGTTTTGTGGTATATAAATATTTGCATATTAGGCTTTCTTATAATTATTATATTGTTCTATATCATAGTGGATTTGTGTCTTCCGCGGAAGTACCGCGACACGTTTTTCCACAGAAATGTTCCGGGGGCGATGGACTACAGACTGGCCCACTGTATACAACGGAACTACAACCCTAGATATTACTGGTTCTTATCAAAGCTCTGCTCCGAGAACGAACACATGACTTCGGATGCTGGTCTTTCTAAAGCTCTCGCCAGAAAATATGGTAGTTATCTGGGGGGTAAGCACGGATATGGAGATCGTTCGTCTGTATTCGCCCTTGGTGTTGGGGAAAAAAAGGCATTCATTCAGCAAGCTCAAGTGGATCGTTTCATCGCATCGTCTACCCAGAATGCCCGGCCTTCAACATCTTCAGGAACGCCATCGTGCTGCACATCTTGCTTCGGCGGTGGAAACCACGGAGCTGATGCTGGCGACGTGGATGCCAGCCAGGGCGACCAAGGGCGCGGGGTTGACGGACGACGTGGTCATGGTCAAGCCACAAAGGCTCCAAGACGACCTTCCGTTGCCAGTGCTGGACACGACGTTGATTTAATAGACTATTACATGAACCTTCCCGGTGGAGAAACTCCAGCCAAACGAAGGAAAAACGGCGTACACTCTGGCCGGCCCAACGAGTATACACCGCCACATACATTTTCGCGGGAACTTTTGCGCAGTAATCCGTATTACATGTACGCCAACGGTAACCCTGACAAAGCGTCACGTGGACGTTCTTCAATCAGTCGACGTAGTCCAATCCAATCGAACAGTCCGAGAAGAAAAGTCATATTTCGTATCCCAAGGAGAAAGGGTGTTAATGGAAGCAAGCGTAGACCGAGTGTTACGTCGATCCAGCCGAGTGTCGCCTCGAGCCAAACTGGAGAACTTATTGTTGAGGATTTGGAGGTATATCCTACACAACACGAAGCTTCCCCGCCCCAGAGTATGTCCGATGAGGAGTACGGGAAAAGATACGACAATCCCTATGGTGGTCCGCTGTCAACAAAAGTACTGAAACCATATTACGACCCCAGAACCGGTCAGATTCTAAACCTTAATCCCCTGGCTTATAAAGTCCGTAAATCGATCAATCTAGACACGGCAAAACACTTGAAAGTGTGGAGACCACCCTAGGATTCGGAGTCTCTCAGGAAGTTTTAGAGTGAATACAACATATCAGCAATGATAGCAGTGAAGTACGAGCTGTGACAGGCGTGATACAGGGTACACTATGTGAAATTAAAATGGAACCAATGGGAATTAAAATGATTCCGAAGACTAATATCTTTTATAAGTAATGTAATACCGGGACTGAAACCTTTGTGAACAATATAGGACATTTCTTCGTAAAGACAGGACATAAAGACATAAGGCGATTTGTGGTGTACTGCAACCCAAATATTTTCGATAGTTCGTGGACCAGGAAGCTGAAACTTATGCTCTACCAGAAAATGTAAAAAGAATCAAAGATAGCCGCACTGATGATTTCAGATTGACGCCATTTTCTCAGAAGGCATTGTTCGATCGAACGTTTTGTCGATTATTTACTTATGTAATTTTCTTCGCAAAAAGTGCACGACAAATTCGTAAATAATTATCTGATGCGAAACAAAATAGTTTTGGCCCACTTTTATCAGCAGAAAAGTAAATAAATTTTAAGAGAAAAGATAAAAACATCTCTTTTCATGACCGCAGTTTTGAATTTACTCATTCCTCTGTTCGGGGATTATGCAAATATGCTCATGACCGCAATATGATATACTATATACAGTCACAGTTTCAGCTTTCTGGTTTGGAGCGGCGGAAATCCCCCTCTCCCCCAAATTCGAATATGTTTAAAGAACGGATCATGATGCTATTTCAGATATTGCATCTAAAAGCATACGTTTTCTGGTATTTACATTCTACTCCTATTTATATTTGTACAAGCTAGATGTAAAAACATCATGTGATTGCTAGCTCTGGATCGAACTGATGGACCTCGGCGATGGAACGAATTCTTTATTTGACTTGACTTTTCAACTAGCGTTCAGTAGAAATCACACTGGATATTATGAATCCAGTTTTTTATTATTTAAGTATGTATAAAGTATTTAATCCATGCATAATATACTTTTCTAGACTTCAATCTATCCACATGAACAACCTTCAGTGAAACGACAGAAAGAAAGGAGTTACAATGTACTAAGGTCTGTCAATTTTAATCAATCGTCAACTTTGGGGCTTGTAAAAAAAATCAGTTGTTAGCTCCCAATAGCCTAAATGTTCATTTATGTAGCGTGTATAAAAAACTGAGTGAATGAATTAAGCAATAATTGCTCGTTTACTGCGGAAAAACAAGTAAGATAGATCGTCATGCAATAGGATGAGTCTAAGTTTGGTTACGAAGGCCGAGTAATCAAACATGAAGACTCCTATTACATGGTGATCTATCCTACTAGTTTTACCGCAGTAAACAAGCAATTATTTCTATTCTACTAACCTACAATCAGGAGAACTGTGGAGATTTCCGTGCAAAGGAATATATTTTATCATGTAATTACACGTTAGCACCCCTATACGTGCCAAAAATGCGTTCGTCCATGAATTAATCGAAGCGAACGACATCTGCAAGTCGCGTGCCCGAAATCGACACGCAGGGGACGAGTCCACAGTATGGCAGCTAAGGGCATGCTAAAACGCTTGTAATGTTGAAATTGACGAAACAACAATGTTAACAATTACCAATAAATTTCAAGAACATTCCAACTATAGCGTAAACCTTGGATTTTTAAATACTTTACTGTGGACCCGGTACTTCATATACAATGGTCATATCGCAGTACACGGATTACTCTATCCCCTCGTCTGGTCATGGAGTTAAATAAGGAGGAGAGAGCACTCGGTCAGATCAAAGTGTTCAATGTACGATTCCGCCACAGCAGGGATTCGTCGGATTAGCCTGTGTGTATTTGGGAGATTAAAGCAGGTTCGGTCATGTTCGGTAGTTGTCGGGTTCCCGCGCATGCGCCCCATCGACGTCATCAAAGCTATTATAAGTTGAGTGTATTGGAAATGTGAATTGGTACTTAGCCGCCCGCTGTGCACGCCGCCGGGAAGTGTTGAGTTTGACCATGGAGGGAAAGAGAGATCACTTTGACCCAACAGTGATAGGCACATCACTTACATCGTTTCTATTATAAATTATATTAGGATTTTAAATTTTTCCAGCTTGACACTTGCTGAAAACATGTTTCATATGATGAGGTTATATGCGTGTATCATCACACGTACCGTTCTCAAATTATGAAAGAACCATTGTTTCAGATCATGCCGGCAAACAGAGATTATTCAATTCGAATGTGCGAGATTAAGTGGAATCCGTGAGAGGTGATGAACTCACAAAGGAAGACTGACACATGTTTTACCTGTAAATGTTTTGCTCACCCGCTCGCAGAGATTGCAACAGTCCCTGTGAGGCTCAAAACTTGCAGGAGAGAGAGAGATATCGGCAGTCTTGTACTTCCATAAAGCGTTTTTGTATTTCGTCAGTTTCAAACGACAGCGGTTACAAAGAAATGGTGGATGAACGTCATCGATATCACGCTGGATATCTATGCCGCACGCCTGCAAGATTTGTTTCTTGAATTTGTGTTTCGGAACCGGGTTTCTATCGAAAGGATACAAGCTTTCGGTCCCCGCACACAAGCGACAGGCTAACCGAAGTTGTTCCACATGCAGGTCCATTTTTCTGCCGTGAGAAAGATTATCTTCGTTGTGCTGAAGGTGTTGCTCTTGGTCAGAAAATTTCGTAAATAAGTTGTCGAACATGTATTTTCAGCTCTTATATATCAAAATTTTAGCAGCACACGCTCACCGTATACAATATAGAGGCCATATTCATTTGTAATAGATACAGGATGTGTTTATTATGCTTCCCGTTCTCAAATCCTCTTTTTGCCTCAATAATTGGGTAGAAATTATTTTTACTCACCAGGGAACCATTCCTCGTTTTCGTTAACGAGACTGTTTATTTTAGCATAATATGCTTACTTGATCTCAAGCTTTTTAAGTTAGCATAACCATGGAGTTAAATAAGTCTTATTTAACTCCATGGTATAACGTAATTAGAATAAAATGAACTGATTGATTGAAATTGTAGTTTAAGGGCCGCTTCCCATTCGGATTTCGCGGCCCATCAACTCAATGTTTTATTTGAATTTCGCGGTACATTTCTTTGTTTTTTTAATATCTTTTCCATCGTTAAATATATAAATAAATAAATAAATAAATAAATAATAAATAACAATGAGAGATTAGTAGGAGATATAAATAGAAGTAAATAAGAATTGCTATGTACAAGTTCGTATGTCTCTTTCTGGTTTTTTTTAAGTTATACTGATAGATATGAGTTCACTGTAATCGCGTGGATGATTCCTTTGTCTTGGTACCCCTTTGTACGCACAAAGCCGTCCAGAAAAAACTGGGAGAACAATGGGCGTATTCAGGGTTTTTCGATTCGACTTCCCTAACGACGCCCTTGGAAACAGGGTGGGTTCTTCCAGAAATCTGTGCCTGTAACAATTGCTTGGAACTGTTAATATTCGTCAGCCTATATAATAGCTTTAATACCGATGCCCGTCAAGGACCCCGTCGGGCCAGAAGTGAACTTCAATACACAAGTATTGAAGATCAATTAGCGATTAGCACGCAGGGGGTAAAACGGCCTTGGCTGACTCATTAGTTAATAGCTTTGAGGCAGCGCAAAAGCGAAAAAAGGCCAATCTAGTGTTTACAATATTGCATTTTATCCAAATTCAGGCTTCCGGACCCTAAAATGGTAAAGACTGATATGTACTCTTTTATTTGATCTTGAACGCAAGCACAAAATGTGTCATTTTTGAAATGCGGAAATTCTGTTAATTCGGCAGTGAAAATGATGTATTTTCTGTTTGTGGCAAAATTGCCCATGTATTTTAAATGGGGTTTTTGAGAATTTTTCCATCGTTTATATTTTTAGCTAGTCCAACCGGACCCTCATGTGCTATTCGTTTCCACATTCGCTGTACTTATACCAAGTTCCCTGCAAATTTTTGTCTTGTTGAGAAATGCGGAAGTTGTAGAAAAACGATAAAATATACAAAACGACAGTATGATTCCAAAGTCCTGTAACTAAGCTACGAATGGTCATATTCTGATTAATGAAATATGCTCATATTCAGTATGACTTCAAATTGCCTAACATTTGTGTTGCGCATAATTAATGCATCCTTATTTTTACGTAGAACTACTGCGCATTTTTAATTTCAACTTCCGTTGATGTTTTTCTGCGGCTAATAAGAACCAACGACTCGGTCGGCGGAATCATACATTGAACATCAAACGGACAGATCGTGACTGACGGCCATTCAGAATACAATAGCTCTGCGGGCGATCTCACGGATCAGCGACCCGCGGCTGGCCGAGTGCTCTCTCCTCCTTATTTAACTCCATGGTCTGGTAAAGCAGTGCAACTATCCACACCGAACCCCTTATTACGTGACGTCTATTGGAATTAGATGCCATCTGGGCTTCCTTCCTTATATGTAATAATGATATTTGGTAGAACACATGTGTAAATGTACTTTATAAATGTCTTGTCAAATATGTGTAAAATTTCTGTCTGTATTTTAATGTATCTGCTTTTTAGCCCTATGGGCATAACAATAGCAATAAAATAATCTTATCTATCAGTTGTGGTAGAATATGATTTAACGTCGCTTTCAACACTATTTCAGTCATATCACGACGTTTGGTTCCTATTCCTTTTCAAACCCGGAAACCACACGGGTAGGGTCCTATTCTTTTTAACACCAGGGACCTCACGGGTGGGGTAATATTCTTTTTACACTCGGGAAGCCCACGCCCCAGTTAGTGACCTCTTACGACCAGCTCTGTGAGGGACTAAGGCCTATTCTTACCATGACCTTGAGTGTGCACAACGCAGACCTACGGGAGTCACAAGAAATATGGACTAACCTCCCGGTCTCACGGAAAAGTTTAGAAATCTCCCGGAATTCATAGAATATCTTCTCAAAAGTCTAAATCTACTCATTTTCTCATAAAAGGGGGTATAATATAACATTTTTGACAATTTATTTTATTTTATATATTTTTTTATAAAAATTTATGCGTCTGGCACGTTTTGGAGCGTCTGAGAACGTCTAGCGGCTGGGGCCCACCCCGGCCAAAATTTTCAACAAAACTCAAGAAATTTCTTCACCAGAGCTTGGCAGCTCTGACAACGACACCCCAGGTCAATCCCCGGGACAGTTTTTCATGTAAGGATCTTCAAACTGGGGACACCGTGTGCAATACAGCTTCTCAGGTAGCTTTTCCAGGTTCAACAAAGGTTCCCTATACATGTAGTTGCCTATTGTGTTTTCTTTACTTGACGAATAGGGGAATCCCTGGAAGCCCCACGGGGCTTTTAATGAATAAAAGGGTACAGGATGTGGCTCACATATATCCCGATTAAGATGGGTAGCGCTTTCTATAGGAGTCACGTACTACCATCTGTGATATTCGGGAGTTGCCCATGTGCAATGCCAATCAAAGTCACGTTGTGCTGAAATGTCTTCAAATACGATTAATCTTCGTGGATGAAGAGTAATGGGTTTAATATCCTTAATGGGTGAGTGAGTGAGTCAGTTTAATGTCGCTCTCAACAAGACACCACCCAGCTAGCCAAGTTGCAAGAAGCAACTCTTTGAAGAAACATGGAACCAGACACCCCGTAATCCACCCAATAAAACACTGAGGATAGCCCGCAATAAGACAAAGACAGGAGAGCAATGGGTTTCTTTCTGAATTTTCCAAGGGGGAAGATTATTTGCAGTTACCGTATAGTTTGCGATACGCCGGTAGCCTAAACTCTATTTTTGCTGATATGAACCCAATGACAGTATGAATGCGTCACCGAAAGCGTTCAAGGGATTTCATATGGAAAGAAAAAATCACGGGCAAAAGTGGGTGAGTGGTATCTAGCAGTGAAATTCTTTATCAGTTTTAATTGTATGTAAGGGTAAAGGCACTTAAGGGTCAAAGGTCACTTCTGATCACATGAATTCCAGGGTCATCGAGCAACATCCTTGGTCACTGTGCAGCTTCTGGATAATGAACACCCATGCGCACTCATCAGAGAAGCCTGGCGTGGGAGTCTTGGCATTTTGTTTGGTCAAATTGGCCATGGTTGATTTCATTTTGAAGCGCTCGTTGAGTAGTCAAACTGAAGGAGTTTTTAGGGACAGTAATGTCAGGGGTGTGTATGTGCACTTGTGGGGTAATAGAAAAATGGATTTGGGGGAGAGATGGGCCATGCTGTGCCCGTGTTGTGTCACACGGCCCATCTGGAACACGGATGGCCCAACTCTGCCCCAAAACGTCCACCCAAATGCTCCCTTTTCTACTATTCCCTGACTATATATGTGCAGATTGACAACAGTTCCACTACACACCACCCCAGTTGAACTCTCACCGAGAGGGTTTCAATATGAGACCAGATACGACCCATTTGGAGAACGGATGGTCCATCTCGACCCCGAAACGTCCACCCAGATGCCTTTTTTTACTACTGCCCAACTGCGGATTCGCAAATGGACACCGGAAGTCACGTTATCCCCCGAGGTGACATCATTTCCAAAAGTCATGTGCCCGGAAGTGACCTTTGACCTGGAAGTAACGTCAACGCCGCGTGACGTCATCACCCTCAGTGCTAATGAATTTGCCCTCTTCCTACTACTCGGGAAATATGGTGATATATCTGACATTACTGAGATCGTTACAGATATTGCATTTAATATAGCATAAGTTTTCAAATATTTTACTCCGATATTTTTAGATTTGTTCAACATAACTGTGAAAATCTCGTGTGATTGCTAGTGACTGGGTGAATATGATTTAATGTCGCATTCAACTATATTTCAGTCATCAAGTTTGGGTCCTATTCACACCCGGTAACCCCAAGGGTATAGGGTCCTATTCATTTTTAGTGTAGACTATGATTGGGGTATAGTTTTACCGGCAGTGACATCATGGGTGTGCATGCGTAGTCGAAGAGTAGTTGAGAAAGGAACAATTTGGGATGTATACAGGCATGTTTGGGTGATCTAGGGGCTTTTTTTTTTACGTATATACAAGGAGCAGTCTCCTATTGCTCTCGTGAAGTAAACTACGATCAAGTGATGGCCAGTGACTGTGACATCTGTGACATCATCCGTAGTTGAGAAAGTGCAGTTGCTTGAATGCGCACTTGGATGGGTGAAACGTACTCTCATTGACCCTAGCCATTTTTGATGTCATCTGTAGTAGAGAAACCACATGTTTCCAGGCGCATTAGGAACATGCCTATCTACACTAGCCCATAGGGGTAACTTGAGACTGGCAACCACTTGGCAATCCTGACCAAGCTGGCTGTGATGATCAAAATGATCCATATATTGGGGTGCATATGAACAGTAGTTCTAACATGTCGCTGTATAAAAAAAAGGTGCGAACCCATGCCTGTTTCTTGAAATGGGGATAGCAATCAAGCAATCAAGTCTCAACAGGTTTTGGGAAAGTCCTATCTCATTATATCGTGTGTACGAGCAGAGAATGCATTGAACGGTATACAGTATACAAACACGATATATTATTACATTGGATACACGGTATAAGTGCCTGGCATTAGCCACTATCTATTAAAGGGCGAAGACAGTTGTCAGTAAAAGCTAAGAGAATACACTATGTATCGAATTGCACTAGTCGCTTTAATATTTTGACCAACTTGGTAGTACACGATGATCTGATGGTAGCAGTCAAGGACAATTCAAACATCGCTGACTTGTTTATCAAAGGACCCCATAACTGAAATCTGTCCATTGATTTGACCCAGAATCTCTTTCCTCAAGGGAAGACATCCCGGGATATTAAATTGAACTTCCAATATTTCGTGTTTTTCACGAATGCCATCGACAGAGTGCAAATCCACGTGTTCAGAAGTCGATTTATCCTCAGAAGACCTATATCATGCAGGCATCCAAAGCTGCGAGGAATCCATATGGCTACCTGTTCGTGGAGTTAAAAAAGCGCATATCCCTGAAGATAGACGAGTGATGACCCAACTGAGGTCAATGCGCAAGTCAATGACCTGCAGTCAATGACCTGCAGACCATGACCACCAGGCAGCTCCCATAGGTCAGGACCCCAGCCAATCTGCTCCCATGCAGCAGGCCCCATTCATACCACCAGCCCCGGAAGACTCTCATCACCGGCAACCTCGACGTTCAACCCTAATCCGATACAGGGCACATGCCTGCGGCCAATGCTGTGAACAGAATGCTATGATGGGCTCTGTTCAAACAAAACATTGACAGTGATGTTCGAGGCCACATTCAACATGGAACTGGAGATATCGCTCGGACAAGCAAAAGTTACAAGCTGAGTAGCTAGCAGGTCCTCCGCCAAGTAGCCTGTTTGAGAGCATGCAGCATATACGCTTCCAATTTCTCCTTAAATATAACTTGGAAAGTGGATATGTGTATGTGGAAAGAGACGTTTATCTGAAATTGTTGAGACAATTTGAGGAGATTTGGGAAGCAGTACTGGGTAGTGTAACACTGGAATGTAAGTCTGTAGTTGTATATGGATTTGTGGATGGTGAGGTTTATAAATCGATGGGTGGAATAGATCAAGATATCGCGTTCACAACACAGATGGGTACAATATAAGTGAGTGAAATCCAAGATGGTCAATGGCAGCCATCTTGGATTACATACTACCTCAATGAAAATGAATACCAATGGCTGTCTAACTGATGTGAAGCACCCTCTCGAGTTTGAAGTCGATTGGTCAAATTGTTCTCGAGATATCACATTCACAAGATCCGAGATGGATGGAATCCAATATGGTCAATGGCAGCCATCTTGGATTACGTACCTCAGTGAAAATCAATACCAATGGCCATCTAATTGATATCAAGCACATTCTCAAGTTTGAAGTCGATTGGTCCAACTGTTCTCGAGATATCGCGTTCACAAGATGTGGGATGGACGGAATCCAATATGGTCAATGGCAGCCATCTTGGATTACGTACCTCCGTGAAAATCAATACCAATGGCCGTTTGACTGATGGTAAGAACCTTCCAAAGTTTGAAGTCGATTGGTTGAATTGTTCTCGAGATATCGCGTTCAGAATCCAATATGGTTGATGGCGGCCATCTTGGATTACGTACCTCAGTGAAAATCAATACCAATGGTCGTCTAACTGATGTGAAGCACCTTCTCATGTTTGAAGTGGATTGGTCGAATTGTTCTCAAGATATTGCGTTCACAAGATCTGGGACGGATGGAATCCAATATGGTCAATGGCAGCCATCTTGGATTATGTTCCTCAGTGAAAATTAATACCAATGGCCGTCTGACTGATGTGAAGAACCTTCCCAAGCTTGAAATTGATTGGTGGAATTGTTCTTGAGATATCGTGTTCACAAGATGTGGGAAGAACAGAATTCAATATGGTCGATGGCGGCCATCTTGGATAACGTACCTCAGTGAAAATCAATACCAATGGCCGTCTAACTGATGTGAAGCACCTTCTCAAGTTTGAAGTCAATTGGTCAAATTGTTCTTGAGATATCGCGTTCACAAGATGTGGGACAGACAGAATCCAATATGGTCGATGGCGGCCATCTTGGCTTACGTACCTCAGTGAAAATCAATACCAATGGCCGTCTAACTGATGTGAAGCACCTTCTCAAGTTTGAAGTCGATTGGTCGAATTATTCTCAAGATATCGCGTTCACAAGATGTGGGACGGACAGAACCCAATATGGTCGATGGCGGCCATCTTGGATTACGTACCTCAGTGAAAATCAATACCAATGGCCGTCTAACTGATGTGAAGCACCTTCTCAAGTTTGAAGACGATTGGTCGAATTGTTCTCAAGATATCGCGTTCACAAGATGTGGGACGGACAGAATCCAATATGGTCGATGGCGGCCATCTTGGATTACGTACCTCAGTGAAAATCAATACCAATGGCCGTCTAACTGATGTGAAGCACCTTCTCAAGTTTGAAGTCGATTGGTCAAATTGTTCTCAAGATATCGCGTTCACAAGATGTGGGACGGACGGACGGAAGGACGGACGGAAGGACGAACGGCTAGCATTTCCAAGTCCTCCCACCACCTCGTGGCGGAGGAAAAAAATTGAAATATGAGGGTATGGAGTTGGGCAATGCATTAGCATGATGTAAGCTTCAGGAAAATATGAGGATATGGCATCGGGCGAAGCTTAGTTTAGGTGATGGATGGTGGGGCACAGTGCCTCGAGGGTGGGGGACAGGCTTCCATGGGTAGCGCATGAGTTGAATAAGTGTAGGATCATGTACGTGGGAAAATATGATGGTATGGGGTCGGGCAATGCTTAGTTTAGAAGATGTAGGGTGGGGCTCAGTGCCCCAGGGGGTGGAGACATGTTCCCGGGGTTAGTGGATGGGTTGAATAAGTGTACAGGATGATCTGAGCCGCTGCTCCCCAACTATGTGAGGGTATGGGGTCGGGCAAAGCTTACTTTAGGAGATATGGGGTTGGGCTCGGTGCCCCAGGGATGGGGACCTGCTCCCCGAGGGTAGTGGATGGGTTCAATAAGTGTAGCCAGATGTAAGCATTTGGAATAGATGAGAGTTCGGGGGGAGGGGGGGGGAGTCTAGGAGACATATAGGTGAGGCCGAGAAGCTGTGGACAGGAATTTTCTAAGTCCAAAACTTTAACATTTATTTGGTCCTGGGGTCCCAGGGGTGGGGATATGCTCCCTGAGGGTAGTGGATGGGTTCAATATGTGTAGCTCGATGTAAGCATTAGGAATAGATGCGAGTTCGGGGGGTCGGGCTGGCCTTAGTTTAGGAGACATAGTTGAGGCCGAGAAGCTCCGTCAGGAATTTTCTAAGTCCAAAACTTTAACATTTACTTGGTCCTGGGGTCCCACGGGTGGGGACATGCTTCCCGAGGGCAGTGGATGGGTTCAATATGTGTAGCCCGATGTAAGCTTTTGGAATAGATGAGAGTTCAGGGGGTCGGGCTGGCCTTAGTTTAGGAGACATAGGTGAGGCCGAGACGCTGTGGACAGGAATTTTCTAAGTCCAAAACTTTAACATTTACTTGGTCCTGGGGTCCCAGGGGTGGGGACATGCTCCCTGAGGGTAGTGGATGGGTTCAATATGTGTAGCCTGATGTAAGCATCTGAAGTATGAGGGTTCAGCGGTCGGGCAGGCCTTCAAACTTTAACATTTACTTGGTCCTGAGGAAAAATGTTCTAAGTCCAAAACTTTAACATTTACTTGGTCCTGCAGATAGACAGACAGACAGACAGATAGACAGACAGATAGATAGACAGACAGACATCATTGTGGCACCTATATCGAGCTTTCCGCAGCTAAAGCTACGGGCTCGATAAAAACCAAACAGATAAAAGTCAATTGAAGAACATGAAACAAATAATGGCTCGACATGAACACAACTTTACCATCTCTTAGAACCATACAAACTGTGTAGATGTACAATATCCTCACCTGTGTCTGTTAGCCCGAGCTGCTGTACGCCATGGTAAACCTGTAGATTTCACCGCCGCGTTAACTTGGTTACGCCCCGCCCCTCCTCCAGCAGCTCCAGCTGATTTCGTTCTACGCCGGACAGAGGAAACAGGAACCTGAGAACATGAAGGAGAATAACTCTAGAACTGTTAAGGCTCTAACTGCCAGGAGATCTTATCTGGCCCAGAGTTCATGCTCATCAAGGCAGAAGACCAGTAGTCAATGACATTTTAAATTTACTGCAATTTGGTTATTCACTCTCGTTAAAAGACGGAGTTTAAATGGGAAACATATCACATATTATAAATCATTCACCATGTCTTCACAACCAGTTAAAATGACACACATCTACGGGGTATGACATGTATGAAGATGAAAGTGTTTACAGTGGAGTTCAAACAATGACTGCGAAAAAACGACAAATAAT
This sequence comes from Hanleya hanleyi, assembly GCA_036873755.1. Taxonomy (NCBI): domain Eukaryota; kingdom Metazoa; phylum Mollusca; class Polyplacophora; order Lepidopleurida; family Hanleyidae; genus Hanleya; species Hanleya hanleyi. The sequence goes on along the minus strand of JAVTVY010055078.1, from coordinate 894 downwards.
TTAAGGTCTCTAATAGTTTGATCGCTTGAACAGTTGAAAGGAGGTCTCAAAGTGGTTGAATTATGTAGAGATCTTATCGTACATGTAGATATAGACATAATTTGAAAACAAAATGGTAAATGAAGACGCCACCTGTCCTTCATGGAACTAAGGGGAGGTAATCAATCTATCAGGAAAGCTAACCAAGGAGTGAGTGAATAGGATTTAACGTCGTTTTCAACATTGTTTCAGTCATATCGCGACGAACTGACTAAGCATCACCCAGTCAAGTTGCGTTCCTGCTGCTTCAAAGAAGAAATCTTCTTCTCAGGCTAACAACTGTATACACTGTACTGCATGAAAATCAGTGGGTGGAACAAATGGTGTGTTTTCAAGGGCAAATTACCGAGATAAACTAAAAATATACAGTTGACACAGTTTGGTGATGAAGTTCAAGTCGTGAGCAATGAATATAAAATCCCCCAAAAAGTTATACGAATCTGCTCTCCCATAGACCATAACCATGATTAAAGCATTACAATCATACCCTTATTGTAGCTTTCCTCCCAAAGCTGATGTTGAGGGTCTTTGTACGTCGTTTTCGTACTGGGCCTTTCAAGTTTGGTTTGGACTGATCTGTGGGTTCCTCTGCCTTTATCCACTTGTACTGTAAATACAATCACAGCATTTAACATGTCTACAGATAACTAGAGGCAAACTGAGTCAAGTCTGACAAATATTAGCAAGTCAAAGCCCTGAATCCTGAATTTCTTGATCGATTGAGCAAGACCTAGCTCTGAAATAATGAATTCATGTAATAGATCAGCCATATTTCAGTGTTGTTATTAGTGTGCCCTTATGCGTTCTTCTGCCCTCGTTACACTTTAATAGTTTACAGGAAAGGCCTTTCTTCTT